>MJUT01007689.1:912908-946023 GCA_002080005.1 Gigantidas platifrons
CCTCCTACAAACAACTGGAGGTAAAGACCAACCGAACAAACGCAAACAACGTAAATAAAACATGAGCCCTCCTACAAACAACTGGAGGTAAAGACCAACCGAACAATCGCAAACAACGTAAATAAAACATGAGCCCTCCTACAAATAACTGGAGGTAGAGAGGAACCGAACAAACACAAACAACGTAAATAAAACATGAGCCCTCCTACAAACAACTGGAGGTAAAGAGGAACCGAACAAACACAAATAACGTAAATAAAACATGAACCTCCTACAAACAACTGGAGGTAGAGAGGAACCGAACAAACACAAACAACGTAAATAAAACATGAACCCTCCTACAAACAACCGGAGATAAAGACCAACCGAACATCGTTATATATTTTGGCATTATTATATTTGAATGCGGAAATGGCAATGGTAAAACGTGCAAGGGTTTCCATAATATCTGATAAAAACGACAATATATCATTTAGTGCGTACAGCCCGGTTCTGGCATAACCTTCATCAAGGGCACTCAAAGTCAAAAGATGGTAAAGCCAATTAGTGTTCAAGAGCAAGGCATCAAAGGGCCTGAGCAAAATAACCAATAAATTGTGCTTAAAAAATGAAAAACAAAAAATACCACACTGTTGGAACAATTCCAAAATACCACACTGTCGGAACAATTCCAAGATACCACACTGTCGGAACAATTCCAAAATACCACACTGTCGGAACAATTCCAAAATACCACACTGTCGGAACAATTCTAAAATACCACACTGTCGGAACAATTCCAAAATACCACACTGTCGGAATAGTTCCAAAATAACACACTGTCGGAACAATTCCAAAATACCACACTGTCGGAACAATTCCAAAATACCACACTGTCGGAACAATTCCAAAATACCACACTGTCAGAACAATTCTAAAATACCACACTGTCGAAACAATTCCAAAATATCACACTGTCGGAACAATTCCAAAATACCACACTGTCGGAACAATTCCAAAATACCACACTGTCGGAACAATTCCAAAATACCACACTGTTGGAACAATTCCAAAATACCACACTGTCCGAACAATTCCAAAATACCACACTGTCGGAACAATTCCAAAATACCACACTGTCGGAACAATTCCAAAATACCACACTGTCGGAACAATTCCAAATTCTAATAGAAAAATCGTAGAAAGAGGGAAGCAAAATTGATACTTCTAACAAATATACGGACGACCGGTCACATTACTGGCTTGGTACAGACACTTCAATGAAAACAAGTGGCGAGGTTAAACCATGGGGGTCGTAGTGGTCGTGATCTTTTGGTAACTGGGTTTATAACTACATATGTAATCAGTGCCTATCACCACTAACGTTGTGAGTTAAAATTCTGCTCAGTTGATGCTTACTCAATACAACATTATGTGATAAAGTTTGTCAGTGAATTGCGGCTGGTCGGTTATTTTCTCCGGGAACTCCGGTTTTCAACACCAATAAAACAGAGCACCCCGATATAACTGAAATATTGTTGAAAAGGTGGCATTAAACACCATAACCCTAACCCATAAAGTTTGAGGGAGGCATTGGCTCCATTTTGTTTCAAAATTGATCTTGAAAATATTTTAAAAGTAATAGAGGGTGTGCATTCACTGGGTACACATATTTTAAATTGTTATGTTGTCAGATGTCTACATTCGGAATGACATACGTGTACGGTTTATCTTTTATAATCATCATTAGAATTAATCAAATTGCAATGTATTCCTGATACTGTTGAAGTCAGACTGTACATATAATATATGTCTTCATGGCTTAGTAGTGAGTCATTGTGTATTAATACAACAATAAATAATACACTTGTTAAACTACAGTTAAACCTGTATATAATGGCCACCAAAGGAAACTGAAAATGTGGCATTTATTCTTTATGAGCAGTTTTGCCCTTTCTATACAGGTTAACATCATATGCACTATTCATTAAAAGAAATAATGAGACTGCCATATATAGACAGTGATTTGCTCTGTACATGAGACTGCCATATATAGACAGTGATTTGCTCTGTAGATGAGACTGCCATATATAGACAGTGATTTGCTCTGTAGATGCGCCATGTAAGGCAAGTTTGACTGTATATGGATTGATTGACTGGTTGTTGGTTGCTTAAGGGATCGATCATTTTACTTTTAGGGAGGGGATATTTGTGTTTTCACCGAGCCAGAACTTTTTTTTTCACAAGAAAAGATCATCAGATTATTGTTTTATTTTCTTTCGGTATGAAATATACGTTAGAGAATACCGAAGGGGCAATTAAAAATGGACAATCCAGAGAAACTGTCAACTTGTGGTACACAAGACGAAGAAAAACAAAATAAAAACACAACACTATATGTGTAAGACATCACTCTATTTCAGATTACTTATGGCTTTGCTTCTTTCAGGTCTAGATGATATTTCTACAACATTTAGTGACAGACCATACCCCCCCCCCTCCCCCACCTAAAGGTTAAATGATTGTTCCCTAACGTCCAGTGGTAAATATTTCTAAAATAATTACTCAGGACGAAAACAAATTCAGCAACTTATATAAAACTATATCTAGGAATGAAGGAATAATGAGATGAGACAAACCATGGCAACTATTTTTTACTGTTACAGGAACGGAATTATGGTGTTTAACGCCAATTTCAACAATATTTCAGTTATATCATGGCAGTCAGATTTATTGGTGGGGAAACCGGAGTACCCGGAGAAAACCACCGACCTGTCGTAAGTTAGACAAACTTTATTGATAACACCTCGCCATTAGGGAGGTTTGTACTCACAACGTTAGTGGTGATAGGCACCGATTGCACACATCGTTGTGAAAACCCAACTATTAACCGATCATGATCACCACGGCCATGAAAAAAGTAGAGAGTTGGGTAGGGATGGAAAGATACAATGCCAGTACTCTGACGAAATCTACAGACATGGCCTTTAATGTGGAGGGTGCTTAGCACTCTCTAAGCAAGACACCTACACATATAGCTTACATTTTGTTCCGTCTAATGATCAAACAAACCCTAGCAAAATGGCATCCCTATCCGCCTCCGTGGATCGTGATGGTTAGGTACGTTTTGTTGATGGAACCATTGGAACCATCACTAATACCCAGAACTGTGCATTAGCTTTGATAATATTTATTGTGTGAACGTAAACATATATATTTATCTGTTCTAAAAAGGACTGGAGAGAATCAGAAGGGACCAGCACTCAGATTGAAAAACCCCTCTTTTTTTATTCTAAGTTCGATTTGTATGTTGTGTTTTTCTATTGAATTGCTCAGACAAAAAACCTGTATGGAGTATGCCAACATAGTTGTCATAGCTTTAACCATTTCAGAGATGTTGGTGGGCGGACAAAATGAGTTAATGACCATTCCTTTAATTTTGTTTTCATGTCCGATTTTAATAGTTTATTTCTGAGTTTTCAACATATACAGATGAAATATAAATTGCACCCAAAGAACAAGGTGAATAACAATTTCTTTTCCTTGAACATTCGTCATTATTTTCAAAATTAAGAAATGTTTGGTTGAAGCTATGTACTGTAATCTGTATTGCTGTTACATAATGTTTACCTCACATCAAATATTTACCGTAATCCTATAAAGGAGAGATTTCTTAGATAAATATAAACATACACAAACAACCATTCTGGGAGTTAGGTCAAAATCGTGTATTCAGTGGCAAAACAATAAAATGTGAGAATGCAGACAAGAAGTAAAGTGAAAAGCACAAAATATCACATTGTCTGAGCACTTCCAAAATCTAATAGAAAAATCATAGAAAGGCAAAATCGATACAACTAACGCAAAAATACATGACCGCTCACTTTCCCTATTTACTACAGACACACCAATAAAGCGTGGCGGGGTTAGTCTAGTTTTATGGCTTCAACAAAGAGATGAATAATCTTCCATTCGTTCTTTATATGTATAGTCCTGCAATTCTAGCATGAAATAATGTGCCCTCCTATGTCAAACTTTGTCCTGCAAAATGTAATTTCATAACAAAATAGCCTAAAATGAATACATGACTTCTTTGTAATTAACTATAAAAGAGCTATGTTCAAAATGCGTTCTTCAGAAAACAAAATATGCACTATACCAGCACACTTGATATCTTTGTGGGCAGGTGAAACAAGTGTACATCATCTATAGTCGTATTTGAAAGACAAACTCGACCAAAGAGTACAACTCTAGCAAACTATTGGGTGAGTTTTGGTCCTGAACCACCATATTTAAAAGCACGACTTTGATAGGTTACTAGTAGTTGCTAGACTGCAACCCTTGGCAAATGGAGTAGCAACACGTACCAATTTGATAGCACTTAATTTGTCCCAGCAGGGAATCAAACTCACGTCTGCAATCCAGGCGAGCAGCGCAAAAGTCATTATACAAATGTACAACCAAAGCGGTCATAAATATTAAATAAAGCTGGACATTTCTCAGTTTGTGTTATAAACAAATTATTGCATATAAGAATAAAATTCATACTCCTCTGGTGATGTTAAAAAATTCTGGAAAGTGACCATTATAAAGAATACAACTTGCCTGGTCAGTGTATAAGGTTTTAACCAAGCTGCACGATTCTCTACAAAAACCAAGAAAAACAAGTTTTCAAAAGAAAAGACCAGTCTTGTGCATTCTCCAATGTAGCGTTCCTTCAAAAACCCTTTTCAGATGAGCCTATTAATTTGTTCAAGAATTGTTTTAAACGGCTTGTAATTACAGACGAATCTATTCTTTTTTATCTACATTTTAATATAAGCTAACAGGTCGCCAGTTTTTCAAGTGAAATTTGGATCTATCTTCCTTGGGGATACATGTATTTACACCCTGTCTTTGTGATATACAAAATGTAGATTAACGACCACCTTCACCTGCAGTATTTAATGAGCGACCAAGATAAATGTATACATCATTCCAAATATATAAAATTCAGAGGTGAAACCGTCCAACCATGGGGTTTTATTGTTCTTCATATTTTTAGAGTTTTTAGGCACTCTTCTTTAGAGAAGCGTGTGAATTATGAATATATGACAGTTACAATTATATAAGTAATGCTGGTTGACTATTAGTCTCCGACGATCATTAGTTCCCGGGGATATAATCCACCAGATAGGGTTTTTGCGTAGCAATGGTTTATAAGATATATGTATTATTGAGGTCTACTGTTTGAAGGATACGAAAGGGGTAATCAGTAGCCGTACAATGAAAAAAACACATACAATAAAATGGCTGAAAGAAAAAAGACAAACAATGATCTATAATACACTGCACAAAAAAACTAAAGATTGAGCAGCATAAACCCCACTAAAACAGGTTGTGAACCCTCGGTGCTCTGGAATGGTAAATAGTTCTTGCTCCACTACAAGCAGGTTGTGAACCCCGGGTGTTCTGGAATGGTAAATAGTTCTTGCTCCACTACAAGCAGGTTGTGAACCCCGGGTGTTCTGGAATGGTAAATAGTTCTTGCTCCACTACAAGCAGGTTGTGAACCCCGGGTGTTCCGGAATGGTAAATAGTTCTTGCTCCACTACAAGCAGGTTGTGAACCCCGGGTGTTCCGGAATGGTAAATAGTTCTTGCTCCACTACAAGCAGGTTGAGAACCCCGGGTGTTCCGGAATGGTAAATAGTTCTTGCTCCACTACAAGCAGGTTGTGAATCCCGGGTGTTCCGGAATGGTAAATAGTTCTTGCTCCACTACAAGCCCGGTGATATGTCATGAAGGAGGAAAGGACCGAATTACGATTACAACAAATGGTCATTTGTGACAAAGCTATTCCGTAATGATTTACCATATAATGTTGGCAATTGTAAAACTTTCAAGTCTTTCACTTAACTACTATGTATCCTTGGTTAAGTAGCTTCATTGTTAGCAGCAACCCTAAATTGTGTACTCTTTGATAAAACTGGGGTTCATCTCTCGAAAACATGGCTGACCTTCATCGACTATCCTGCTTATACCCTTTTGCTTTTTTTGATTTTAAGCGTAAATGCGTCGTAGACATCTACGGTTTCATTGTTACTTTTCAGAGCAATCATAAATGCAAAATCAGACTGACATGTGAAGTCAGTGGAGCAGTTATTAAAGGAATACTCCAGTCAGTTGAAAAGTTGTTTTAATTCAATTCATTATCACTTTTTATTCATAAATAACTTATTATTTTTAAAAAAGCACCTTTATTAACATTAATATACCCAATTAAAAATGTGAATATTTGGAATTTCCTGTCGTAGTGTAAGCGGCCATGACACCTATTCATGTGACGTCACAGGACCGTATCATGTTAGTTGAATAAATATCGTACCCGTTTGGTTATGTTTTAATATAAGATCAACTGCAATACAATGTTTATAATCGTATATCGTTCTAATTTTTTTTCTTAATATTCCCATCCAATGTTACATTTTCATAAAACAATGAGTTTATTTGTATCGGGAGGGGGAAGGGCCTACGTATAATTTCATCTTAGAGAATTTCATGTTTTACGTGATTGGCCGTATAGTTTAAATAACTGTCAGTTTTAACTCATTTTATGCGTACACATGCTTTTTTTTCTTTTTTGTCGCCAATGCTGTCGTACTTTCCCGTGTTTTTCGAGGTCACTGGTCGATGTGTTGACAAGGGTAATTACACAAAAAAATTCTTCTCACATATTCCCTTTTAATTTCGTTAGTGCAATAAAATGCTTAACATGAAGTCATAATGATTTTGTAAATATCAAAAGATAAATATACGACGTTATTTTACGATTTACATAATTTTTAATGATAAAATTGCAACTGATCAATGCTGATATAATATACGATACCGGCACTAATACGTCACAGTTCTTTCGGAAGAGCTTTAATTTTAGGTATAATCCGAGAAAGGATTATGTCCCTTGTCTTCTCACATTGTAGAGTGTTGAAAAATGGCGACTCCCATTGTTTGGTGCAACAGGCAACTTCAATCACCAAATTCTACCTTACGGTATATTATTTTTAGCATTCATTAACACAAATGTCTTTTAGTCAATGTCATTTAAATATTCACGTTAACTTGTTAAGACCATGGAGTTTTTCTTTAATGTCGTCTAGGGGTATTGAACCGATTTTATACGTTTATGATCAGACCAAAATTCAGGATACAAGATCACAAGTCCAATTTAGCACACCTTTCTAGTACATGTATATTAAAACATACTTTTACTTTGTTTAAATCAAAGCCACCCTGGTTAAGTTATATATCATCAGCATTATTATCTGGGACAAAATGGTCACAGTTTGACATAGCTTGTATGCAGACATCCTACTATACATGCAGTGAGAGAACATTTCTAGTAATTTGTCAAGCATCAATATTGATTGTCAGAGAAAACGGCAGCCATCGTGGATTTAGAACTCCTCGGAATAAACACAGCACTCCTAAAGGACCCCTAGATGAACAGGTATGCCAAACCTGCAGTAGTTTTGAAGATCATAAACGTCAAATGCCATGACAACAATTATGTATTTCAAATAACTACGTAAGTAACAACACGTCGTAATATTTCTGGGAAAGTTCAGTAAGAAATATATCAATCCAGAGCGTTTTTTTTTATACTCCAATTATTTCAAAATGCAACAACACTGCCCACATGGGGACATTTCTAGCATTTTCATTGGTGACTTGGAATTCAGTAATTCTGGTGAAAATAGACGTTTCTTGACCAGGCCGATCACCTTAAGATTCGAATAGCCTCAAAAGATAAGCGTCTATGACAAATGAACGGAAGGACAGACAGACTTCGGACACTTCTAAATAAGAAAAGCACCTATAAGCATCTGGTTCAGGTGAGCTGAAACTAAGAAAACAAAAACAACAAGGGGAGTATTTATTAAGTTCTTTTGAAAGGCTATATTCTTGTTTTTGTAAGATGAATGTTTGTAAATCTTGTGTCAGTTGCGAATCTTCACAATTCATTGTCATAAATATTCAATGTGTCTAGTTTTATTGCAGTTCTTCTTATTTACGAGAACATTGCAATAACAATAGAAAAAGGCAATACAAAGTGGCAGGGTTAAACTAGTTTTAATGACCCGTTAGTAAAATGAGATGATCGTACAAGTGTTTTACGTGTGTAAGTAAATGTCCAACACTCGCATATAACCGGGAGAACAGCGTTATTATAAAGAGTACTATATAAATTTGACCATCATACATTAGATAATTTCATCTTCGGGACACAAAGGTTATCAAATGTACAATTAAGCTTTCAGTTATACAGTGCATTTCAAACATCCACACCGGGCTGTCGTGGTCGGGATCGTATGACAATTGGATTTACAACTACCTGTGCAATCAGTGAATATCACCACTACAGTTGTGGGTTCGAATCTCGCTCATGACGAGGTGTATTCGATATAACATTATGTGATAAAGTTTGTCAGTGACTTGCGACAGGTCTGTGGTTTTCTCATGGCACTCCGATTTTCTCCACCAATCAAAACTGTCCGCCACGAATTAACTGAAAAATTGTTGAAAGTGTCGTTAAACACATCAACCCTAACTAGAACCATTAAACACCCACTTTACTTTACTATTATGGAATCATTTGATACAATCTACTTGAAAAGCATGTAAATATATGTAAACAAACTTTCACAAATTTAGTCATTGAAACAGATAGAAGAGTTAATTATTTTATCTTTACGCATCCGGTGTACTCAATTTAACTGCATCAAACAAAACCTCAAAAACACGTTTTTAGTGTTATCAGTCGTATCAACACTTTCTATTTTCTTATCAAGAGAACAATTAACCATCTCTCTACTTTAATCAGTTTATTACAAACTTTCAAGTTTGTTACAGGTTTATAACAACTGAGAAACTTCAGTTTCCTCGCCTTAAAATCTTTCCTTTACTCAGCACCCATGGAATGTTAATTTAAAATTTGTGTGATACAGTTATCACGAATAAACAACATAAGACAATTTAATTGGACAATAATCGTTACCGTTATGACCGTCTGGGAATGGTCAGTTATTAAACAGCAATGTTTAGTGTCAAACTTTTAAATTGTCTATCAAATTAATTTAGACAAAACACACTGAATCGGTTTTTAATATAACGAATCGCAAATAGTAATACCAAATGACGCAATGAATATATAGACAATATACGCATAGTGTCGCAGAATATATACTAGTAATGTATTTGTACGTGCTTTAGAAACGGGTAGAAAAGCGACCCTTTTCTTCCTGTTTCGCAATAAGTGCAAATGTCTGTCATATTCTCTGACAATGTACTTATATTGTGTTTATTCTGATTGATTGATTTGATTTTTGGTGTTTAACCTCACTTTCCGCAATATTTCAACTACATCATGGCGACCAGTTATAGTGGTGGAAGAAACCGGAGAGAAGTAACGACCAGGAGCAAGCAACTGGTAAACTTTATCATTTGCGGCTGCGAGTCGAGTGCACGTTTTTTATAATTTACAAAGCCGGGCGCGAACCCACGCCGTAGTAGTGATAGGCTTGTATGAGTTGTTTGGTAATCCAACTACATAACTCATTGAGCCACCCGGACCCTACAATTACCTAACTCATTGAGCCACCCGGGCCCTACAACTACCTAACTCATAGAGCCACCAGGGCCCTACAACCACCTAACTCATTGAGCCACCCTGGCCCTACAACTACCTAACTCATTGAGCCACCCGGGCCCTGTGCTTATTCTGCTATATCTGAAAAATGTATACTTAGAGGTATGGATGATTTCCCTTTCTACAACATTTCTGTTGGATTTTTTACCTGTGACGGCAGGTGGTATGTTTTGTTCTTCATGTTATCGTAAAAATTTGAAAATAATTGAATATTGATTATAAGAATAAACTTTATTTTTACAAACATTTAAACAGCATATTCATACAGAACCATGTTTTTCCTTTTCTAACTTATGCAAAATGTTTAGTGACCACACTCTCCTAATTTAAAAAAAAGTCGTCATCTGAAAATTCCATGTTATCTTAGTTTAACTTTTTTTTGTCTTAGTTGAACAGATATCACTTTTTAAAATATAATCATTAAAACTGAGGATAAGAGATGAATAATATATGTATATGTTCAGTAATGTATTTAGTTTTGTTTATTTTGTATAAAAAATGTATATAATTCGCACGACGAGCTTCTGGAGAAAATCTTCAACAGGTACACTCATAGATGCTAAAACAATATAAAAGAGTAGGACCAATCAACCAAAAAGGTCAACACAGAAAACAAAAATTCAGCTACGGTTACATGTGCTCGAGGGAAATGAACATTTTTGTAATTGTATAATTAGAAACTGTACAAATTAAAAAAAATATATATTATTATCTGTGTCGTAAGACCTAATATACCGGGCAGATGAAATAATATTATACTCTTCTTGACGTTAGGCAAAATTCAATCAGTCAATCAATTAATCAATCTATCAAATCTATTAATTAAATATGATGTTTCATTAATTCTGCTATTGGAGTGTATACATTTGGTGATTATTTGTGTGCTAGGTAAAGATAACTCTGATCACGACGGATAACTATCAAAAGTTGAGAATATTGTTTGGCATTATTTTGAATAGTGAATATGGTTGCTTATTTTTATTGAGTTTTTTTTTTGTCCGTATTTGTTTGCTAGATAAAAATATGGTTATCAAGAGAGGAGATGTAAAGGGATACTGATGTTACCAAATAACCTACAATAACACAGCAAATTATGTCAACAAAAGGCCCACACTGAAACACGGGGCATAAAAAAGAACTTACATTCTCGGGTCAAAAGTTTTGTTGCATTAAAATATTTCCGATCAACTTTCATCTAGAACCAGTCATTTTAAGATCAATATCATGGAGTCATTTCTTTTTTAACTCTAACCTTTAAAGAAAACACTAATTATTTATTTTTAAATTTTACGGAAAGCTTTGTTTTACCAATTCCACAATTTCTTTTTTCTGTGTTGGAATGTTTCCGAAATGTGTGTCGAAGCTGAAGCTTCCATTTGGCATGACATAAAATAGTGCCTCGTGTTTCGAGAACAAATGTTCGAGAATATCTCAATCCTTGAACGCTCAAGACAACAAACGAACAACAGTTATTTCGGAGCTGGTCGTTAATGGTAACGCTTCTCATTTGTCCACAGAAAGGCGATTTTTTTCTCTCTATTGTTTATAAATATGTTCTCTTTGTCAATATAACGGTAATTGTACCATTAAATAGTGTCCGCCGTGAAACAGTGTCCGCCCTTACAATTGTCTCATATGATAAAGTCCGAGGACGGAATAAAGCACAGCGATGACTTCGTTCGGTCTGTGTAAGGTTTTTCATTACAAATATAACACAACCGGACACAATTTCACAGGACATTATTATGTCTTACATAATATTGCTCAGTTAATGTTGGAAATTACTCGATCCAGTAAGATTGATTTGATTTTGATTTTTGATGTTTTAACGACACTTTCAACAATATTTCAGCTATATCATGGCGACCAGTTTTAGTGTTGGAAGAAACCGGAGTACACGGAGAGAAGCAACGACTAGGGGCAAGTAACTGGTAAACTTTATCACATGCGGCTGCGAGTCGAGTGCACCCTTTTTTGTAATTTACAAAGCCGGACGAGAACCCACGCCGTATTGGAGATAGGCTTGTATGAGTTGTTAGATCCAACGACCTAACTCATTGGGTCCCTCGATTCAGTAAGTCATGTCAACAAAATCGCATGCAAATTAGCTGAAATTCTCCTTTTAAATAAATGTTTAACCTTCATTTAGAATTATGACAGTACTAGTATATTAAAAATTCCGTAGTATTATCATTAAAAATCTTACATGTTTACATACGGGTAACGGAGGCATTTTATATATACTCCCACACCGCACAGATTATCCCCGGGTTAAAACAATCCCTGTTTAAATTGTATAAATTATCAGAACAAACAGAAAAACCAGAGTTGTATAAAGTAGGCCTTCATACTGTCCACTTCTTAATAACTACATAAAAAGAAAAACGACGCATTTTAAAATAAAGCATACAAAGGATTAAGATTCGCTGATAAAAAGTGAAACATAGAACATATTGCAATGTCTTGGTCGTCCTTGCGATTATTTGCTTGGGACCAGAAGGTGAGAATTATGTGTAAACAAAGGGAGACGCCTATCGGACTGTTTTACGTAAAGGTAGCAAAGGTAGAATGACGTATACATAGAGCGTTTGAAATTTCTAAAGATTTTATTGATTAAATGTTTCGTCCGTTTGTTTGTCTGTTTACCAGTTTGCCGTAAACGTAACTCTTTATAGTAACTTAGAGGTCCACCATTTAATTTCTAAGAGGGCCAACCAGCCACCCCGAGCCAAAAATCGGTAATATTTCTTCACATTTTAACAAAATGTCTTGAAGAAAACTGCTGATCCAGATTATGTAGGGGAAAAAAAACAGCCCCTCCTAAAAAAAGTTAATGGACTGTTCCCGTAAACTGTTGTTTATTTTGGTGATGTTTTGTGTCCAGATATTTTTTACAAGGAGAACATTAAAAACATAAACTAACACTAATTATCGAGTTTTAAAGTAAAAAGTCCATCCATTCTTTTTTATTTTCACGAAAACACATCTCACCAAACGACGTTTCATACTCATGTTTGAAGGTAAATATTAACTTTCAACGCAAAAAAAGAAATAAAAAACTTTCAAAAAAAATTTACCAAACTTACAGGCACTATCCCTTTAAGTTGTGGGAATTATGAGTGTTTATGTCCTCTTTTAGCAATATCTCAGTTATAACATGGCAGACAGTATTATTGGTGGAGGGAAACCAAGTATCCAGAGAAATATACCGACCAGTCACAAGACAAGTGTGAAGATATCAAAGGGGTAGTCAGAAGACGTCAAACAAAGACAAGACAACACAATGCTCAAAACACAACGGAACAAAAGAACAAACAACGATCTACAAAACACTACACAGAAAACTAAAGATTGAGCAACACGAACTTTATCACATAAGGAACCCAGCATTATGAAATAAACTTCATCGGGTACGATTAAAGCCAAAGTATTCAAAAGTCTTTGGGGAGCAAGAAAAGTAAATGGCATAATCGGGATAGCAAAATTCTGATAAGATCACTTATGCTTGAGGAGGAAGAAACTTAGCTTGATAATTATTGGATTTTGGAAATGTTCCGATATTGTTGCATGTTTTATTTTTTTATTTTATTACATTATTTATTAACTATATTCCGGTAAGAAAAATATATCTGATAAACAATGTCAACGCCGAAACACTGATTACTGGGCAGATGATACCTTAAGGGATTAATTGTCTAACAGCAAAGGTATCGACACAGTGATAGTAATAAAAACGTATATATCTAATTTAGTGCACACGGCTGTTATAACTGTACGGGGTTTTTCTCCCCTGTTAAGATTGGTGTAGTCACAATATAGCTGAAAATGTCTGAATGTGGCGAAAAACAGAAATAAACCAAGAACACTTCTTACTTACTATTTTTAACCATATGAACAAGGAGTATTGCCAACTAAGAAAACTTGTTATTAGTCTGTTGTTCCCATGCAGCTGTCCTGGCAGCGTTTTAAAATATATGTGCATACAAAAGGCTTAAAAGTAGTATATGGAATATGAAAAAAAAGGAATGTATGTTGGGTCACCCAATGCGTGGAGAGGACCCTTGTAAATTGATATAACTTGTGTCCAATCCAACTGTTAAAATATTTAGCAATACAATATGTTTAATCTAATCTATCCAATGCGTCCTTGATTTTCTAATCAATGGCCAAGTTGGCATGAATACCTCTATTATAAATGTTACTCGACCGCAACAATGTTTTTCCTAAATAGATTTGAACTATCTTTAAAGCAAAATGTTTTTGAGCTTTGCAACTCTCTATTGTCAACAGGTAGGAATATAGTAAACAAGAAACAATAACCAGAAGACCATCAGACATCAGAACCAATTTGTCTATAAAACAATCAGGGTATGTCAGAGGCGGATTTAGAGGGGGCGTGCGGGGTGTGCGCCCCCCCCCCCCTAAAATTCGCAAAGCATATATTATACAACGTTAATTAAGCAGTTCAACAAACAACTTTTTGTAACTTCAAGATAAAAAGCTTGTGTTATTTTGACCACAGTGAATCCCTATTATTGCTGTGGCAGTAATCTTATCTGAAACTCTTCAAAAGTCAAAATGAATAGTAATGATATTAGGAGTAAATTTGGGAGATCATTCTAAAAAGCTCTAGATCTACCCATTGATAAATGATCAGTATAATGTCCGTCCGGATGAAGCTTTTCGTTTCGCCGTTGGTTCATTCATTGAAAACGTATGATTCGTTCTTGTTTATAGACAAAAAAAAGGTGAATATGTTAACATTAACAGGGGCGGATTCAAGGGGAGCGCACCCGGCGCGCACCCCCCCCCCCTAAAATTGGAAAAAATATGATTTTTTTTGCTTAAAATCGTGATTTTTCACACGAAATACCCCCAAAAAATGTTTGCGCCTCGCTCCGCTCGGCGCCATTATTTTTAATACGCCCCCTAACTGGAAATCATGGATCCGCCCCTGATTAATGATTCATGAAACGATTCTGATCATCTAATTTATCTACGTTAGCTAATCAGAAATCAACAACAATTTCATGTATTGACAATTTCCGCTTTTGTTTGTCTATAAACAAGAGCGGTCGAATCATACGTTTTCAATGAATTAATCAAACGACGAAAAGAACAGCTCCATCTGGACGAGCAGTACTAACTAGAACCACCCGAAAGTACAGACCAATTAGTGAAATGAGGAATGCTTTAAAACTAAACCAATAGTTCTTTGAAGGGTTAAAATATCGTGATCGTTCAGCCATGCGTTGAACAATTCGCATCACGGTTGTTAAAAAAAAGTTTTACTTTAGGTTCTTATAATCTGACAAACTGAACATACTGTCAACAATTATCCGACAAAATTAAGACTCAAAGTCANCAATCCAACTGTTAAAATATTTAGCAATACAATATGTTTAATCTAATCTATCCAATGCGTCCTTGATTTTCTAATCAATGGCCAAGTTGGCATGAATACCTCTATTATAAATATTACTCGACCGCAACAATGTTTTTCCTAAATAGATTTGAACTATCTTAAAAGCAAAATGTTTTTGAGCTTTGCAACTCTCTATTGTCAACAGGTAGGAATATAGTAAACAAGAAACAATAACCAGAAGACCATCAGACATCAGACCAATTTGTCTATAAAACAATCGGGGTATGTATGCATAAAAAAGAAAGATTAAAAGAATAAAGCATTATCCAGAATGGACGTTATATATTTATATTTTAGTATATAAATGAATTTCATAAAAATAAACTTTAGAGAAAACCGAAGTAGCAATCAAGAATGGACAATCCAGAGAAACTGGCAACAACAAATCTCTTAATTGTGTCGCTTTTTACCTCTGTAAATAAATTTTTGACGTTGTAGAATGTCTTACGATTATCAGCAACATCTACGCAGTCGGTTAAGAAGAGTTTTAAGATACCTAAGAGGTAATCAAAATCCGTAAATCGAAGAAGGACAGACAACACGGCATTGGCCAAACGAAAAAAGAACAAAAGGATAAACAACGATTTACAAAACACTACACATAAAACTAAAGATCGATCAACACGAACCCCACTAAAAACGGGGGATGAACTCCGAAATGGTAAGTAGTTCTTGCTCCACTAGTGGTACCCGTCATGTTACTCTCAGTGGCGGATTCAAAGGGGGGGCTTTTGGGGCTTCAGCTCCCTCCCCCCGTCGAAAAAGTCGAGCACACATATTAACATACGCTTATCAAGGCTATTTAACGTCACGGTATGACTTTTAATCGAATGGTTTCGATCTGTATGATGAAAGTAAAATCACATTCAAATTAATTTCTTTGTATTGATTTAATCTTCAAAGAGGTAATTAAGTAATTATGCTAATTCAAATTTTCAAGTTTCTTTGAAGTTTTTATGAATGTATTGTCAAAATACCAATTAATTAGGTATTGTCTTAAACCGTTATATAAACTTGTCTAGTGTCATAATTTCATATAGGTATAACCACCAACACATGTAAATTGAAGTTCTTTGAAGGGAATTCTTTTTTAAATAACACTTATTTTTACAAATAAAATTTTCGGCAATTGTTGCTGCATTTAACAAAAAAAATACATGAGTTTTGAAAATATATGAATACGGCATATTTTAAACTCTAAATGAAAATACAAATACATTATAAAATAATTAAAATTTATTTGAAATGAAATAGACTTAAATTAGATATCTTCCTGCTATTGCTCAGACTCTTGAGCACTTTACAATTTCGTAATTTCATGTTTAATATTGTATATTTACCTCATGCTACACATATATGTGTCTGAGTGTTGTTTAATAAAATATTGAAAACAAATCTTGAAACAAAACCAGGGCCGGATCTATATCATTTTTTTGCGTAAAATCGTGATTTTTCACACGAAATACCCCGAAAATTTTCGCGCCTGGCTTCGCTCGGCGCGATTCTTTTAACTTCGTCCCCTAACTTGAAATCATCAATCCGCCCCTAAAACTGCCAAAACACACATACACCAGACCAAAAGCAGCTGATGAAAAGCCTTGAGCCCTAAAAAGCGTAACTTTAGTTCAGAGTTCACTAGACTGCAGAGTAAATGTTGAACAATTCAACCACCAGTGTTTTGAGAGGAGTGTTAAAATATGTGAACCACTAGACATAGAGGTTAAAAAACCTAGAATATGCTGGAGACACATAATGAGAGATAATGTTAAAACAGAGAGTCCGGAAGACTACTTTAGGAAGTCAATAACTGTACCTTTCTCGACTATGCACTAAATGAAATGATAACAAGGTTTACCGACCTACACGCCAGAACAGCTTTAGGACTGCAGTTGGTTCCATCTATTATTGAAAATATTGCTCCATAGCTGAGCCCCCCGTCAACAGAGTCTCTTGGATCCGCCCCTGACTCTAGTTACAAACTGAATATGTTGAGACAAAACTTGCTATTTGATACACGGAATACATTCCTGTCACATTGATTATTGAAAAAAAAGAAACCAACTATTTACAGTATGTGGCCAAAAGTATTGGCGCATGTAAAAAAAAATCCCTATATAATCAACCAAAACCATATTTTTTCAAAAAAATATTGTGAAGTCATTTCTGGATAGATGTTAACAAATTTTACACCAAGACATTCGGAATTGTCTACATTTTGTTTGTTTATTTGCTCATTATGTTTATATGAGTGGTTTTTATTTATACATAATTTAAACATGATTGTTAATTTTTAAGATTTATTTTTAGTTGAAATATATAAGAAAATCAAAATCAATTTTTATTTGTTGTGTTTAAATTATGTACAAATAAAAACCACTCATGTAAACATAATGAGCAAATAAACAATCAAACTATAGACAATTCCGAATGTGTTGGTGTAAAATGTGTTAAAATATATCCAGAAATGACTTCACAATAATTTTTTGAAAAAATATGGTTTTGGTTGATTAGGCCACTCCAAATTGATTACCGGTACCGGTATTTGTTCTTCGGATTTTTTCATTAAAAAAAATGGAGCGGGCGAGCGAAATTTTTTTTAATTATTTTTTTTTCTGAAAATTGAATATTTGGAGGCGCTAAAATCTTGAACAAGAAAGCGACACTTTTTTTCCTTTTTTTAATCACTTTTCCCCTCATTTTGTGCTTTTAAATGAGAATTCAAGATAATTTTATAAGCGGGCGACTTTTTTTTTATTTTAAATTGTTTAAAAAGCATGAAACATGAAGAGGGAATGTTGAAGAAATGGTGAGGAAACATTTTTTGTCGAAATATCTGAATTTTAAGGTGCGAGCGGGTCAGAAGAACAAGTATTTAATTTGGAGTGGCCTTATTTAGGGATTTTTTTTACATGCGCCAATACCTTTGGCCACACACTGTAAAAGTCTACCATGATAAATACGACATCTGGTCAAAAAAGCTTATTCCTTGTTATTTTCACTATAGAAACAAGGAGTCCTGAAGACTAAGCAAAGTATTCCAGGCTATATATTATATATTTTTTATTTTGCTGGTCTCAGATGTCCTGCTACCATTTTAATATAACACTTCTTCCTTATAATTTTTACTCAAGGGACAAGGAGTATTGCTAACTATTGAAAATATTTCATGCAATTGCTATTATATTGCTTGTTTCAACTGTCCAACCAAAATATATTTCAAAACAAAAGGTTAATAATCGAATGCGTCTTTGACTTTCTGATCAACGACTATGTTGTCATCGCTGCTTATATTGTAAATGACAACTTTTCCCACGTAATGTTTTAATTTACAACTCTTATAAAACACCACAGAGTTTTGTGTTTTACAATTCTGATTTTCGACATTCAAGAAAGAGAATCTGCATTTATTACAATCAGGAAAGGCAACAAATTTAAAAGCAAGAAGTATTGCATTAACTTCTGCAGTGAAGATTTGCAGATGATAATCGAAGTGAATAGACCTGTTGTTGCTCTGTCAATATACTTAGAACAATCAAAATAAATTGCGGATTTACTCAAATTGTATTGGTCTAATGTTGTTGAATAATGAACTGCTTATCCTTTCGGAGCACCTGAGTTTACTCCCGGTTTTTAGTGAGGTTCGTGTTACTCAATCTTTAGTTTTCTATGTATGTTTTGTAGATCGTTGTTTGTCCTTTTGTACTTTTTCTTTTGGTCATTGTGTTGTCTGTTCTTTTAACAGAATATTTGCATTTTCTAAGTTCAAAATAAAAGATTTGTTTCAGATTGAACCCTCAACGATTTTTCGGAATGTCTACAGTTATATCGTGGCGGTTCTTTTTATTGCAGGAGGAAACAAGAGTATTAGGGGCAAACCGCCGACCTGACACAATTCACTGACAAATTTTATCACATAAGGATGTATCTAGAACACCACGATAAGGACAGGAATAGAACTCGCAACTTGGAATTAGGCACTGATTATCATATATAGATGTTAATTTAGTTACCATGCGATCGCGCCCACGGTTATTCCTGTGTTTATTTGTTATCTCTTACTGGACTATTTCTTTTCAATGAAAATATCCATGTTATTAATTTGCGTCTTTGATATTTCGTCTTTTACGTTCGGCTAGGGACCGTTTATTGTAAACTCACCAGAGAGTTCAGTAGAAAATTAGAAGAAACAATAACCATATTGGTTCCACAATAAATTTACAGGACAACAACATGTTATTTTGCAATCAATTATTTTTTTTTCAATTCACTCCTCCCCTCAATTCAAATATTAAATTATTATCATCTATACCTCGTAATATTAAAACTATATATAAATACTTTTTTTCTGTTCAATTATTACAATAAACTTAGTATAAACATATTTGATTGTTCAAAAACATGAGAATAGGATCAGTTGCAAAATATTTACAACTTAGATTGTTGTGCACACTTTGGGAAAAGCTTTGAACACTATGCTATTTTCTCAGCAGCTTTCACACTAATTAAAATATAATTATCTTGTATTTTTCTCACTTTTCTGATTTGACGGGGATAAAGGTCTCCCTCAGACGTAGATAATCTTAGCCAATTTAAGCAAGTCACTTGGTTTACTTAAGCTTGTTCCCAGATTTTTTTTAAAATTATTAGGTTTTCCAACTGCAGGTTAGAGGTCTATTTAGAGCAGCGATTAAAACGTTGTTCCTTTGTTTAAAATTGTGTCTAAATGTGAAATTGAATAGTATACAGTTAAAGACCGGTTGTGAGGGAAGTAGCAAGTTTATTGTCCCCCGAAACACAAACTATTTCCCAACGCGAAGCGGAGTGAAATAGTTTTTGTTGAAGGGGGACAATAAATTTGCTACTTCTCGAAATAACCGGTTTTTAGCTGTTTTATTATACTTTAGCAATTGAAGAACAACAATAAAAGGCTTTTTTATGTGGTATGATTATTTCTAGGTTATTAAACTCATACTGATGAAGAACAGCAAAATAAGGCATATTACCTCAATATTGTGTTGATGGTTGTGTCACTTCAGATTTTTGTCACTTAGCACTAATTAAAGTGTAATAAAATAAACAACAAATATATGTTTTACCAGTAATATTAAACAATTCAACAACCATAACAACTGAAACTTTCAATAATTTCAAGGATTTAAAAAAAACAGGGAAATATGAACGTGTAAAATTGCGGATAGGGAAATAGTCTCAGGGAAATAGTTCACTTCCGGGGAAATAGTATTTTAGGGGAAATTAGCAAATCTATGACTGTTAATTTATATAGTAAAAATACTCTAAAAGTATAATAATATATCTTATTCATTTACATCCATTTACTTTCCTATACATCATTTATCAGGGCGTGTCTTTCGTGCAGTGTGGAATGGGAAAGGGGTGGTTTATATTGTTTAACGCCACTTTCAACAAGGCGGTCAGTTTTATTGGAGGAAGACATCCGGAGAAAGCCACAGACCTACCGAATGTCATTGGCAGGTGTGAAATTGGTAACAAAAATATAGTCATATGCTTATGTTTGATAATCTGATTCTATAAAGTTGTGGACATAATATTTTTGAAGAAATGATGGAAACATTTTATTTTCTTCAAGCACCACCACCCCCCACCCCCACCGCTATTCTATACCACTAAATTTTTAGACACCCACACCTTTGAAGTTGACAAAACAATTCCCCCTGTCAGTTTCTCTAAACTCCCTGCCAGTTCCATATGACTGGTATTTTACCTTTCTGCTTTTCAATAATGTTGTTCGTTGTATAAGGTTGCAATACTTGTTTTTGTAGGCATCACTTGCCATGTTAAATTGTTCTGCCCTATTAATTTATTTTAAATATCAATGTTGTCATTTTTTTTGTCTAATTTCCTATTCAGTTGTCACCAAATGCATTTGAATTAAATATTTATGTTCCATTTCGCCACTTTCGACGATATTTCTATTAGATTTTGGAAATGTTCCGAAAGTTTGGTATTTTTTGTTTTCCATATTAATAGTCCTTTATTTATTTATTCATTACATTACTTATTTTTTGCATTTTTGTTTTTATATTAATGTTCAAACTAGAAGAGAAAAACAGTTATGGTATGCATAATATGAACTTGTACATGTAGTTCAAAATGAATACGATATGTAAATGCATGCAATCAAGAAGACATTGCTTACCTCACATTTAACGTAACGATTAGAAAATACTTTACACCATCATAATGCTATTGATTAAAATGAAAGACAAAAATACCACACTGTCGAAACAATGTCAAATATCAAAATCATACATTGTACATGACCGCTCACTATCCTGACTTAGTACAGGCACTTCAATTAAAAAAAGTGGCGGAGCTAAACTAGTTTTACGGGCTGAATCCCACCTTCTTAGTGAAATGATGCGGTCATACAAGTGCTTTCCTGATGTGAGTAAAATGTCAATCATTATATATAAAAGGACGAACAGCGTTATCATAAAGAACGCTATAATAAGTAAATTATTTCTAGTTGGTGTAATAATAATAATAATAATAATAATAATATTAATAATAATAGGATTAGGATTGTGGTGTTTAACGCCACTTTCAACTATATCGTGGTCGCCAGTGTTATTGATGATGGAAACTGGAGTACCCGGAGAAAACTACCGTCCTACCGCAAGTCACTGAAAAACTTTATCACATACCATACATAATAATAATAATAATTATAATAATAATAATAACAATAACAATAGTAATAATTAATATAACAGGAAGTACATGTATTTTAATTTACTAACTTACGGGGGAGTGATTCTGTCTTTTACTTTGATGGTCTTTTTCTACGTAACTATCCTTTTTGCGGTTTATCCTGTAAAACGTCTATTCGTTAGTTCCGTGTTATGTTAAGAGACAAGTTAGACGGGCGAGGTCTGGATTTTAAACATCAAGGTTGCCCTTTTAGTGGCCCAAATCGATTGTTTATCCTCATTTGTGCTATAATTACCATAGATTCTTTCTACTCTCCCCAGCCATGTGGTACATGCCTAAATCACTACCAATATGTCGGGCTTTATTTATCTCCGGAGGCAGATAACGTTTATAAGTTACTTTTGACTATAGACAAACATTGTTTCAGGATGCAGTTTGTCCTATTTAAGTAAAAACATACTCATTCGGTCAAATACATGTCTTCCTCCTAATCTTATTTAAACCATAATTGTTTAGATTTCGCAAGATAACTTTACAACGATTCTTGTCTTAAATCCGTGTGTTTAGTTTACAATTTCGACGTGTAACAATGTAAAAAAATAGAATGTAAACTTTTGATAGCCAATTAAAGGAAGACTGAAAACTGCTTAACTAGAACATTTTCTACACTTTTCCAATTTCTATTTTGTTTTCGTTGTTGGGATTTTCTTTGCTAGTTTTCACTAATATTGCTTCTTGGTATCATCCACTTTCTGTATTTCAATAATTGCTGTTGTTTCTAGTATTTTGCTAGTTTTCGCTAATATTGCTTCTTGGTACCATCCACTTTCTGTATTTCAATAATTGCTGTTGTTTCTAGTATTTTGCTAGTTTTCGCTAATATTGCTTCTTGGTATCATCCACTTTCTGTATTTCAATAATTGCTGTTGTTTCTAGTATTTTGCTAGTTTTCGGTAATATTGCTTCTTGGTACCATCCACTTTCTGTATTTCAATAATTGCTGTTGTTTCTAGTATTTTGCTAGTTTTCACTAATATTGCTTCTTGGTATCCTCTATTTTCTGTATCCGTCAATAATTGCTGGATTCTTGTTGTTGTTTTTTGCTTCTTGGTATAATCCACTTACTGTATTTCAATATTTGTTGTTTTTGCTAGTTTTCACTTATATTTCTTCTTCGTACCCTCCTCTTACTGTATTTCAATAATTGCTGTTTTTTCCTATTTTTCTCTAATATTGCTTCTTGGTATCATCCACTTTCTGTATTTCAATAATTACTGCTATTCTCTCTCGATTTTCGCGAATTTCGTTTTTTTTGTAATTGAACTCAACTACTGTATTTCAATAATATCGTTACTTTTTAATTATTGCAGCTTATTTCTAGAACTTTCAATAATTGTGCATTCTTTGAGATTTTGCTATCTGTACTTCTGTAACATAGTTCTCCTCTCAGATCTCAATATGTTTTGTATATCAATATTGTATTTCCGTAGCTTTTATTCCTAATGTAAGTTTTACTGATGAAATCTTTGAAATCAGTTCACTAGGTATCGAAAATCGGAAATCTATTAATGTACAAATAGTGAGATAATGAAAATACGTTAATAATTTTGTTTGTACATTTATCAACATGGATTTAATAAATTTCATGAAAAACTCACCATATTATACTCAGACACATTAGTATGTCATAAACCTAGGCGACACAAACAAGAGTACTTGTAGGTCGAAAGTTCAACATTTGTGATGACTTTACAGGCATAAAACACACACAGACATATTGCTCATTCTGCGTTCAACACTCAATTGCTCACTCAAACAATATTAAAGACCCACTTATATATATATATGTTTATTTAGATCTTAATTATAAAACAGTCACAGTCAAAAAGTATCTTTAGTGGTAAAACGTTCTATTGTACACTAAATTTGGTAGATTTCGAAAAGAGTAGGAGAATGGTTACTGCTAGAAAAGTCTATATTTTTCTTATCGCCCCGATCCCATTGTCCATACGTTTCCACTGGCAGCCGAAACTTGCTCCGGTTGTGTCGTATCTAACTCATTGCTGTTTTATTGCTCTGTACTGTTGAACTTGTTCTCGTTCACAATATGCATGAAATATTTGCAGCTGGATGTGTAAAGCAGTCATTAATTAATCTGTTGCCTTTTAAATGAATAAAACATCTAAACAATATTCACAATGCATTTGGTATGATAATCGATCGATAAACATTTGACACTCGATTGACTCCAAATAGTTCCGTAATGGTCGAGTTGATTATTTTTAAGAGCCGTCTAAGATAACCATTGCTGAGTACCCGATTCCACTCACGGTTTTTGTGAGTGCTGATGAAATATATGTGATGCTGATTGTGATAATAATAAAATTGTTGGTAAATCTACTTGCTTTGGAAAAGCCATGGTGCCGATCGTATGGGAGAAATGTTTGAAGGTACCAAAGGGGTAATTAGAAGCCGTAGATCGAAGAAGGGCAGATAACACAATGGTCAAAGGAAAAGGGACGAAAGGACAAACAATTATCTAAAAATACATTACATAGAAAAGTAAATATCGAGCAACACAAACTCTACTAAAAACTGGGGGTAAACTCTTGTGTTCCGGAAGTGCTAGCAGTTCCTGCTCCACATGCGACACCGATCGTGTTACTATTAAACGGAAGTGAACTCAGCATGGCATTTAGGAAATCTTTTGACATGGAAATCGTATTGGACACCAGTGTACGTAAATAAATACACAAAACATAGATATATTATATCAGTGGGTTTCAGTCTACCCATGCAATCAGTGCCTATCACCACTACGGAATTCGAGAAGGTTACCGATGGTTGCGATGTGTACATCATTCACCTATATGAGAGACTTAAGTACTAAATGCCAGTGTTTTTCACCGATTGTTTTGAGGGTTTTTTTCAACCAATAAACATGATCACCAACGATATAACTGAACTATTGTTGAAAGTAACATAAGCCCCGGGGCCCGATCACCATAGTTGATTATTGGTATATCAGTACCACTAGTAGAGTAGTAACTGTTTATCCTTCCTTAACGCCGTGCAGAGTTCACTTCCGGTTTTTAGTGGGTTCATGTTTAGAGTAGGAACAGTTTATCCCAATTTAATTAAATTTAGATCTCTCACTTTGCTCTTGTTTATTTATATTTCGCTCCCACGCGCGAAATATAAATAAACAAGAGCAAAGTGAGAGATCTAATTTTAATTAGATTGAGTTTATCCTTCCTAAACGCCGTGCTGAGTTCACTTCCGGTTTTTAGTGGGTTCATGTTTAGAGTAGGAACAGTTTATCCTTCCTAAATGTCGTGCTGAGTTCACTTCCGGTTATTAGTGGGTTCATGTTTAGAGTAGGAACAGTTTATCCTTCCTAAATGCCGTGCTGAGTTCACTTCCGGTTATTAGTGGGTTCATGTTTAGACTAGGAACAGTTTATCCTTCCTAAATGCCGTGCTGAGTTCACTTCCGGTTATTAGTGGGTTCATGTTTAGAGTAGGAACAGTTTATCCTTCCTAAATGCCGTGCTGAGTTCACTTCCGGTTATTAGTGGGTTCATGTTTAGAGTAGGAACAGTTTATCCTTCCTAAATGCCATGCTGAGTTCACTTCCAGTTTTTAGTGGGTTCATGTTGTTCAATCGTTAGTTTTCTACATAATATTTTGTCGACTATTTTGTCGTTTTTCTTTTGTCCATTGCATTGTCAGGCCTACGATTTACGATTTCTGATAACTCCCTTAAAATCTTTAAACTTTTGTTGTTATCAGACCACAAAAACAAGACCCTTGATGTATTGTGTTAAGTTGAGCAATTGATATTTTTCATCTCTCCAGGCAGTTTTTCAGTCATAACGTGACTGCCAGACTTATTACAGAGAGGGGTCCTTATTAATAACGAACTGATTGGTAAAACTCGCGCACTTGTGTAGATATATGGAAAGCTTATTTGTAGTGGGTATCAGTGGTGTGAGGTCAGTGGTCGGAAATCAAACACCGGAACTACTCGGTCCCTTTAGGCCAAAAAAAAAATATGTGTGTTTAGGGTTTCATCCCTAAAAAAATAGGGTAGGTAGGTAGGGATTTTTTTTTTTTTATTTGATTTTTTTTTGGTGTAGTATATGTATTCACTAGCTTATTGTTATGTTCTAAGTTTTGTCAATATGATAAATTAAGCAAGTCTGGCAAGAATCTATTAGAATTCAGGCAAGAAATTAGCTCTCAAAAGAGCATTATAAATAAATATTTCCATCCTAATATTTTTTACTTCATTTTAAATTTTGAGCATGTTTTTTTCAAATTGTTCCATATTAAAATGAAATGGTTGGGCCAAAAAAAAATATGATTAATTTTTTTTTACTATCGGCAAAACCGGAAATAATCGTTCCCGGTTCCGGAGTTCGGTTCCGGTATTTCATTTTCGAAATTTCCGGTAAGCCGCCATTTAAATTTGTTAAGGCTGTTTTATGACGAGTTACGCAGTTTTTCTTCATTCTTTGCTCTCAATTTCAACAAAAAGCTAGCGGTTGAATAAATCAAACATTGCTGCTGATTAAACAACAAAAATTGTTATCCAAATTCTGTGTACTTTTTGTAAATTTAACAGCGACAACCACTTAAAGGTTTTTTGACAACTACAATATTATACACAAAACTGAAAGTGAGGAAATTTAGCACACTCGCAATTTTTTCGAGTTCTATTTGGATTTTACTCGCTAAATGTCATTGTTACTCGCATTTAGCTAGTATTTCCCATTAAATTCGATCCCTAAAATAGGTTCTCCACGTCCCGACCAAAAACACCAAAAAAAAAGGTTAGGGTCGGCGGTAAAAATTATGGTCGGTCGGGAACCCTAAACACACATATTTTTTTTTTGGCCTTAGTTCAAAATTCAGTATCGTATTTATATTGTTTAAAGCCTGTTTTTATATTCTCAAACTTGTTTATGGTTGAAAACAACCTGAAACATGTTTAAGATAGATAAAAAATGCAATGGTTGAAGAACAATATTTAAGAGAAATTTTCTAGTTCATTGATTATTTTTTAACAAAGTAAAATGAATTCTTCATTTACAAATAAAACAATTCAACTCTTATAAACATACTGGTAATTATAAAGGTTCAAACATATTCAACCGTGCTTCGATCCCAGTTAAGATGTTCTTTAACCATTTAACCGCATGGTTAAAACCACATCGAAAAAAAAACGCTCAACCATAAAAAAGTTTAAAACCAGGTTAATGGTTAAGAATTAAAAAACAGGCCTTTAATTAAGGAATATGTTCAATTTGTGAACAGGTTATACGATATAACCGGTTTGGAGGCAGTTTAAAAGCATAAACTGTTCCAAAGTTATACAAGTATAACATGTTCAAAAATTACAAATATTCCTTATAATTTAATTTTTACAACAAAATTTAATGATTTGTCGATTTTAATTATAATTATTTCATGGTACTATTTGAATTTGTCGTTGGCGAATGAATATGTTGCCGATGTCACAATACCAACCCATGTTATCAAGTATAAACAATGTTGCTCCATGCAGATTGCAGTATTCACCTCAAATTAAATTATAAGGTGTTACAATGGTAGATAACGATAGTCGTTGAGTATATTTATATCTAGATGTATAAGGAGGTGACCTGGCGTTTGGAGATCAATGAGAGTTTAAGGTAAACATAGATACATTGTAATTAGTGAATCTAGCAGACGTCCAACAGATTCACGTGAGAGTTATGCGAGAGGTTAAGTAGGACCACGCCCCTTAACATTTCAATTTCTGCTGACAATCAATTTAAAGTTATGTTTAATTCGATACCTGGACAAATAGATAAACGAAATACTACTTAAAGAACATTTTACCTGTTGATATGTCACTTGAGAGGTACGAAGTGTGCCTTGTGGTCACATTGCGCCTGTCTTTCCCCGCACACTTTCATATTTAAATTACTGTTTTATGAAATTACAAAATACCATCCCATAAAAACTTGTATTTTATCAACATGCTGAGTTCGATTTATATAGTGCTAGTCCACTGGTAGACATGTTGCTCCACTCTGAACATTATTCGGATTCCGAGCTAACCAGTCTACACCCAAATTAAAATGTCAACCTATACTTGTAAACCCTAAATACAGAAAATAAATACACATATGGTGATACACTGCCAGTAGTATTAATGGTAATATAGGTTGCACATGTAACAGACTACGGACTTATATGCCCCTTGCAGAGCTGTAATGACAAGCTACCCTCAAGTACACGTAATCGGCTGAAATAACATTTTAACGTATAAAGCGTTGTTGGTGAATACATTTAAAATGTTATTTCCTTTTATACAATTAAGTTCTGTATTGTATACATGTGCCGGTCCTCTGGCTTTTTGAACTATCGATTGTTTTCTTTACTCTTATATATATGAGACAGAGTTTATACCAAAATTTATCAAAAACGAAAGAATTAAGCCCTTTGGTTTTCATGTTCCCAAAGTTTTTTTTAAATTTATTTGGCTTTCAAATATTTTGGCTTTGAGCGAACGTGAATTTAAGGTTATTTCACAAACCCGTCGTGCGCACTCAATTTGATATCTACGTTTTCATTACAGAAGCTATTTAAAGCTTATGAAAGTCAGATATATTGATGATGTCCTATCAATAAATAATCAAAACTTTGATAATTGTATTGCTTGTATATAATCTGATTAAAATCACATCTCTCGCTTGCTCACCTTTACTGATATACATGTCGCGGCTTGGTCTGAGGAAACCCAATTACGTGTCACGTATGTATACACAAAGAAAAAAGTTCAGCACCCCATGTTTTTTTTTAAATGAGAAATGATACAAGTATCACGAGATTACTGACCAGATAATCTCAAGAACGCAATGGTGACCTGTTAGGACATTACATTGGCTGTAAGAAACCACACACAAAAAATCAAGAAATTTAATTAATATTTAATCACAATATCACAAGGCCAGTCTTTGCAATAAAACATGTCCATTTTAAGTATTGACCTTCACAATTCAGGGGCGGATCCAGGAGGGGGGCGTAGCCCCCCGCCCTACAATTGGAAAAAATATGATTTTTTGGGGTAAAATCGTGATTTTTCACACGAAATACCCCAAAAATTTTCGCGCCTCCCTCCGCTCGGCGCGATTTTCTACGTGCGCCCCCCCCTAACTTGAAATCCTGGATCCGCCCTTGCTATTCAAAAAGCACGATAAGATTGTCATTTCACTTTCAAAGCGTCATTTATGAATCACTTGACGACATCTATTGTTCAAAGTTCAGTACCGAGTGTAACCCCCACGTGCTTGGATGACGGCCTCAACACTGCGTCTCATCCCTCCAGTTAGATGTCGGATGTCCTGATATCTTACCTCCTACATAAATGTAAGAAAATTATTGGCTTAGCGTGAACACGTGGACACCCTGTATAACTCATACAGGGCGTCTGAGCCTCTTGTATGTTTTTCATACAGGGTTAGTAAATTTCATACAGGGTTAGTAAATTTCATACAGGGCTAGTAAATTTCATACAGGGTTAGTAAATTTCATACAGGGTTAGTAAATTACCATTAATAAGTAATAGTTGACTTGATGTATTTTGGGAAATTACTTGTGTTCTTTAAAGATTCTTTCCAGGGTTTTGAAAACAGTTTATTATTTTTGTGAAATTTTGACTGTTCTTGCTGAACATTATGTGATATTTTTCTGTGATATAAAATATCGAAAGTTTGTATTTTTCAATTATTTTATGAATTCTTGAGTATAGACTCATAAAAGTAAGAAAAAACTCAGGACTTCAAATCCAAAGGGTAATCGGTAAGATATATTCGTTACACAGTGTGTTAGTGACCTAATACGTTATATACGGGGTCAGTAAATTCCATATGGAATTTACCGACCCCGTATATAACGTATTAGGTCACTAACACACTGTGTAACTAATATTATGATAGCTGCTGCCATTCCTGATACAATGCTGCTTCCAACTGACGAATGTTTTGCAAAGGAGGTTCCCGAGCCAGCCTAACATGTCCCAAATATGCTCTATGGGATTCAAATCCGGGCTCATGGCTGGCCAAGGAACAGAAGTCATGGCTTCGCTTTGGAGATAGGCGGTTACTGCTCTTGAACGATGAGGCCTGGCGTTGTCATCCATATACACAGGCCTTGTAGCTAGTGGGTGGTTGTCGAAATGGGGGACAATAACTGGTTGCAAGACATCTCTGATGTACTGATCACCAGTTAGGTTGCCTTGTATGGTGACTATATCCAGTTTGATTCATGAGAGATACACCCCAGACCATTACTGAGCCTCCACCGTAAGGGACAGTTAGCTGGATGTTCCTTGGGGTATAGGCTGTATTTTTGTGTCTCCAAACCAACATCCGGTCGTCGGTTACATGAAGCAGAAACCGGCTCTCGTCTGACCAATGGATCTAGCGCCATGTCCTTAAATTCCAACCACGTCGTGCTAAGCACCATGCCAAACGTGATCGTCGATGTCGGTCTGCCAACAGTGGACGTTTATAATGACTCTCCTTGACTTAAGTCCCGTTGATTTCAGACGGTTTCTAACTTACTGTTCTTGTTGACAGACGTCTATTGGGCAGCCAGTGCTGTTTGAGTACGGGACTGGTTGTGAATGGCATCCGTCTAACCAAACACTACAATGCCCTGTCGTCACGATTAGATGTTACCCGTGGTCTGCCGGATCTTGGCAAGTCTTTCACATTGTTGGTTTGTGTGTGTTTTCTCACCAGTCGGCTGACTACAGTATAGTGGTATCCCATCTGACGTCCAATAGCTTTGAAGGACATCCCTGTTGTATGCATGCCCATTATTTGCCATCTTTGTGCTTCTGATATTCGCCTTCGCACCATGTTTACTGAGAATGAATAATTTTTTTTAAAACACCAGACTTAAATACCGGTACTCTAGCGCTACCCAAATTCGAAGCGTGAACATACTGAATTTTGAGTAATGCGTGAGAGGCATGGTTCACGTGCATGACTAGTCGATACCGGTATTAGACATAATGGTCACACCTGTTTGAGCACATCTTTTTAATGGAACATTACAAGTTCTTGCTATAATCAGTATAAATATTAGAATCTAAACTTAGAAATATCGTTTTATTAAATGTTTTTTTTTTAGAAGATATCAAGACACGTTGTTGAAAAGTAGAAGAGTATTTTGTCACTGGCATACAGATGACGTCACTGGTATACAGATGACGAAAGATTGTAATAGGCAATTAGGGGAGTTATGGTGTTAAACGCCAATTTCATTGATTGATTGATTGATTGATTGATTGATTGATTGATTGATTGATTGATTGATTGATTGATTGATTGATTGATTGATTGATTGATTGATTGATTGATTGATTGATTGATTGGTGTTTAACGTCCAGCGAGCAATTTTTCAGCTATATTCAGGACGAGAACAATTAAAAAATTAAACGCCACGTGACTCGAAACAAGGAAAGATGATGGGTATGGACGGATAATTGAGCCAGTGCAACAGGTCTCCTATGGACCACTCATCATGAGCTGTTACACTGTGTTCTTTTACGTGCGAAGAGGGTGGCAATCTCTCAACACGGGACCTCGGTTTTATTTACATCTCATCCAAAGGACGGGTCGCCAATTTCAACAATATTTCAGTTATATCGTGACAGTCAGTTTTATTGGTGGAAGGAATCGGAGTATACAGATACTGAGCGCACGTTACTGCGACGCCGTTTAAATAAACTTAGTTTCTGATTTAATGTGGTTGTTATTAGTTTTTATGATGCCATATCTACATAATCTTTATATCATAATAAACCGTAGGATATGAGGAATAATTTTCCGACAATATTTATGAAATATATTGATATTTATTCTGTCGTATTCCACCACGGAATCCCCCTTCCGTTCTGTCAGATGTAACATTTCTGTTACAAATGGATAAGATTTTCGGGCATTTCACGAAAACGCATGCACGGAAATCGCACCAAATCTGCTAAGAAAGTAAACGTCAAAATTCTTCCAACGTAATGTCTCGATGGCCGTTTTCTGTTGAGGTTTTTTGTTTTTATCCGCATGTCCATTCAATGTGTCAGATACTGAACTGAAATGCTGATCACCAACTTTAAAGGCTTTTCCCGATAAATTTAGGTGAAGTTGAGTAAATATTTGTTCACTGTTATGCAGATCTACATTGTAAAAAATAATACAAGAAATTTTGAAGATGACTTTTGAAAGGTAAAGAAATATTGACCGAAATACGCAGTCTGAATGAAATGTCCACTTCTTAATTTTACTAAAAAAAACAACGTCGCTTGGAATTTAAACGATTTATAACGCAGCGCACAAATAAATCATCGAAATTTGTATGTACCAAGCAGTTAGTTCTATTCAAAGGCTACCATTAATACCAATCATGAGTATATTAAAATTAAAACAAACACGAACAGAATAAAATGCCAAGTCTGAATGGATTGTCCACTTCATCAATTTCGACGTCAAATGCGTTTTCAAGACTTTTGTGAATTTTGCGCCTGTTAGCGTCGAAAACGTAAATGGTTTTCCCGTTGCTTGTACCAGGAATCTGATCACATTTGTCAAAACATATGGTCAATTAAAAGAAGAAAACTTGGAAAATCAAATACCGGAACCACAGTACCCTTAGATCTAAAAATGACAAAATTTTAATGTTCTTTTTAAATACCGAAAATACGACAAACTTTCTATTTAAAACCAAAAGATAACAACATTATTTCGACTATCTCACGGAAAATTTTAATGTATTAAAATACTTATAGCGAGCATCGCAAGATGCGAGCTAAACAGCAACATGTGTGTAAGGAGATGAATCAATATACTAACACTACCAACCGTAAGTGGTTTTTAAGTTTCAGCATAGAATGGACAATGGGAGAGAATGACCGGAAATAGCCTATTATTTAGAATAAAAAAAATAGTATCCAGTTTAAAAATAACAAACAAAAAATAGGAATCCGTACAGCTTCTTTACATGAAACGATTAATTTATTTTAAAAAATGACAATCGCTATAGTTTACGTCACACAAGTATTGTTATGTCACGTCATTCATTTCATGATCGCTGTCACTGACACAGGCGCTTGGGGACAGGAACATTTTTTTGGTGAATATTTTCTTTTTTTTAAATTTTTTGGTGAATATTTTCTTTTTTTATACGTAATTGGTACCCTACTGTGCATGTCTAACCTGGTTTTAGTCGATTTTATACACTTTCACATAACCCCGTATTTTCTATCAAATACTATAAA
>MJUT01007689.1:947235-959901 GCA_002080005.1 Gigantidas platifrons
CTGGTTTCTCTTACTTGTTTCATTTTGATCAACTGCCGATTGGTCCGATCAAAATTGTTTGTTTACAACAAGAGAAGTGGATCAGCGGGGGTAAGACAATCGATATTTTATGCCTTTTCTGTCGGAGTTATGAATTGATTTGTGCGTGAAAAGGATTATTATATATTTCTTTATGAAAGCTATTATTTGTTTTCTTATATCATTGACATTTCGGTGGACTTTGAACCACATTTTTACAAATAATCATGTTAAAATTTAACGTTATGAACTTTCATCAATTATTTTACAAAACATGTGCATAAACACATACGAGCAACACGACCCACAGAGGTTTGTTATGATTTTTTTTATCCCTCGACTACTCTCATGTGTCTCATGTGTACAAAATGTATTTTTTAGAGTAGTCAATTATAAAAAAAAATCGTAACAAGCCCCTGGGCACGACTCCCGGATGAAAAGGATACTTTTGTTTAAATGATAGACGTCTGACTCGTCAGTCACTAAGTTTCAAAAACTAAGGGGCCCGGGTGGCTCAATGATTTAGATCGCTGGAAGTAACAACTCATACGTGGTGGGTTCGCGCCCGACTTTGTAAATTACAAAAAAGGATGCTCTCCGGCGTCTCACAACCGCAAGTGATAAAGTTTACCATGCAGTTGCTTGCCCATGGTCGGTGGTTCTCTCCGGGAACTCCAGCTTCCTCCACCACTAAAACTGGTTGCCACGATATAGCCGAAATATTGTTGAAAGTGACGTTAAACACCAAAAATCAAATCAATCAAATCATTTTCAAAAACTAAAAAACAAATAAGAAAAAAATGTTTTTCTAATTTATTTTTTATTTTTGGAACTTCAAGAGAATGTGGACTCATAATCATAGACTGGTAAAATACATGTACATATCTATGCGTAGATGTGATGCTCGCCTGTAGGCTATGCCTAATCCATATTATATTATATATGTGCTTCGGTTGTTTAAGTGGTTCCTACTTTTTACAAAAATTCCACTTGTGAAGCAGGTACAACATTTGGTTTAAAGCGTCACAACGTTGAAAACGTCGCTTTTTAGCGTTACTTTACGTTACGCAACATCTTGCGTTCAGTCAGAGAAAACCGACCCGCCTCAATTCATTGACAATTAAACGTTTTCACACAATGTTGTATCCATTACACCTCACAAGAGGGGGATTCGAACTCACAGCATTAGTAGTAATAGGTACTGCTTGCACAGTTAGCTGTATATCCAACTACATATACAATCACGACCACGGAGGCCCACTAATTAGCAATTAGGTTTTGCTTCAAAGTTGACTATTATTTGATGACTTTGTGTACCAACTATAATTAAAATGATGGTTAAGGCCAGCAGTATCATTTTGATAAAACTAATATTTACAGGGACGTATGATCCCCTTGCTTTGAAAAGGGTGAGAGGCAAACATATTTTTCGTCCGCCGCTCACTTTTTTTTTTAAGAAAGAAATAAGTTAAAGTTGAATTTGAAGAACGAATGCAAAACCAGGGAATTATAAAACAAGCCTCCTTTACAATTTACAAATGAGTGTTGAGGATATCGATTTTGTCTGTTTATGCGATTTTTCTATAATATTTTGTAATTGTTCCAACAGTGACGGTGTTGTGGGTTTATTTATTTATTTTTTCTTTTAATTTTATTTCCAATCATTTAAATATTCGCGCTAAAAATACTATTATAATAATAATATCCAATCAAAATTGTCAAAATTATTCGGTGCGAAACTGTTGTCTGGCTCACTTCCGACATTTCCGTCATTGTGATGAATAGATGAAACTGATGAAGATTCAACTGTTGCCAGACGAAATGAGCGATCGATAATCAGAAATTGGAAATTATACAAATTAAATATGTCGACATTGAGCAAACAGACTCAATAAGTATTAGGGAGTAGCAAATTTTGACGAATAACACAGATGTTTTTTTTAGCCGGTGCTGTTTCATTCAACTGTAGACGTAGTGTGTGTCTCAGTTAATTTATAGCCAGTTACGTTGAGAAATCTCTAGGATTTTCATGAATATGTTGACGCTTTAATATAAATCAGTCTCAATTTAAACCGAAGCTAAATGGGGAACAAACAGTCGTGTTGTTCATTTGGAGGGTCCAAACCTCGGAGAAAGGAGGATGCGTATAAACCCTCCAATACTCCTCAAAGTACAGTTAACCATAGACCTGATGAAATACATTTTACATTAAGTACTAATGACCACAGTACACCATCATTGTCACCTATACCACACATCAGTGATATCAGAGATGACCTGCTAGAAGGTAACTATTTCATGACTGCACCTACAATGTATGCCATATTATCATAGGTGTCAACCTCTGAAACCTCCAATGGGGGTGATCACCCCCATTGGGAAGTGTCCAATGGGGGTGATTTTGCGTAGCGTCATTTTTTCATGGGGAAAAAGGTGATTCAAGTTATGTAACGTTTTATTTCAAAATACATCATACAGTGTATGTACTATTACATTTTGAGACATGGCTAAATGAAATTCTAAATTGATTTAAATTTTGAAAAGTACTCGCCAAGATTCAAGATTGTTGATGCATATCCATGGTATCGTTCAATGCTGAAGGGAAAAACTACGAGGATCTCGAATGTGGGTCATGCGCGGGTGTAAAACCGGAAATGCAGGTGATTCTAAACACCCACGCGGGTGACGGAAGGATGCGGGTCATTCCGAATTTGACGACGAAATTGCGGGTGTGACCCGCGCAATGCGGGTGACTTGACGACTATGTATTAAGTCTTCACACCTAACGATTCCAAGGGCAACTACATTGTGACAAATCTGTTTCTCTATCTAAATTTGATATCAAATGAAAGATGACTAATTCTTCTTTTCATCGATGTAACAATTTTTAAAAATCAAGAACAATAACTAATAATGAAACGAATGGAAAAAATGTGCATACATATACCCTACATTTTTTGTTGTTGACATGTTTTATTAGTCTGCGCATCACTGTCTGTATCAGGTGTGTAGGGCCTGGAAATAAAAAAAAAATGTGGCCAAATGCCGGTAACAGTTACAATATTTGGTAGGTGGGAGCTTGCTGTAGCAGGCAATGTTTTCATTAGAAATGGAACCAGTGATTGGTGTGCAGACTTACAATACTTATCAGTACACTGATTTAATGTATACCAGTACAGACACTGAGACAGTGACATGAAGGGGTTATGGTGTTTTACATAACCCATTGTACTATATAATGTCACTCTCTGTATGTCATGGTATTCTACCATATAAAAAAACATGATGGAGGTGAAGGTCAGTTAAAATATATTAACCAAATATACATTGCAGCAAAAGATTTGTCAAATTTAAGTGAAGAAATCTGTTATCTTAATTTTTGCAATATTTATTATTTTGCCACCTAATTTGTAGAACCCCATCGGTGGTGTAATGGTTAACGTGCTTACTAAGTCTCATCGAGTGCACAGGGCATGAAGAATTATTTTTTAAGTCACTTACCCAAGGGAAAGTGAAATAACAAATTTACTTTCCCTTCCAAATTTCTACTTTCCCGTCGAGGCCCACAAAGCCGGCCAAATTTATCTAGGAGGGTTTGGGACATGCCCCCACATGAACATTTTGAATTAAATATTTAATGCAAAATCCTGCATTCTGTGCATAACTGAAAGGGTTTTGTTGTTTGAAAATAAATTTATTTTTCTTACTTTGCTTTTTGTGTGTTGATAAGCAATTTGAGGTTTGAATCTAAATAAAACTACATTTTTGCTGGTTTGTGATTATTATTTTTGATAAATCTTGTTTTAATACTCCTAGCTAGTTGTAAGGTCTTGGAATTTTACATCTGGTACAAAACATCTTTTCATTTTCGTACACAGAAATTCGGCTGACTATTTCACTTGAAACGAACAATTCCTTTTTTCTTTATTAAGATCTATTATATTCACTGACTTCCGACCTCTCTAGAGGCTGCAGGGGTGTGGAAATACTGAAATGTTCTACTTGTCCCCGGGCAAGTCATCTGAAAAAAGTTACTTGTCCGGACAAAATCCTACTTGTCCTGTTTTTTGTACAAACATTTGATACTTATAAACACAGTTGCTAAATTGAACTTGTTTATATTGTCTATTACATCATTGCGTAAAATNGTACGGAATTCAGGCTTAATTAAATCGTAAACCAGTTTCAGAAACTGATATATCTGATAACCGCAAAGTACAACAACGAGCAACAACGGACTTATAACACTTTCCCGGCGAGAAATACCGATCAGCAAGTTACTTTCCCGTGTGCAGTGTGGGAAATGACCGCTCGACAAAGACGAGTGGAAATTTCGGATGGCGAGTAAGATCCACTTTATACTCGCCGATCTGGCGAGTAACAGTTGTGAGGCGAGTAGGAACTTGAAACCGCTTGCCATAACTGGTTACAGCTTTAAAATATCATAGCTCCCAAACAGTTAAATTTTCTGTTAACTGTCATTTATCCAACATTTTATTAATCATTGTACTCGATAAGAAAACATTCCGCCATGAGTCATGACACTTCATTTCTGTCAACAGAAAAATTAAGTATACAATCCCGACCCCGCATAATTTTGCCAAGGCCGATTTCACGATTAAATGAAATATTGTTTCATTACAAATATATGTGATGACTTTTAAAATTAATGCAAATAAAATAATTTGGTTTTGAAATATTTCAAACGAATTCGTAGTGAAAACATAAAGTTAAATATGTTTCGGAACCGGGTTTAACATACATGTTTTATACTGTGCATTAAAACTTAAAAGATGAAGACAACGTAATTGAGGATGAAGAGATCAACGCAGCTCTTAAGAGAGTGTTGATTCTTCTTGACCAAGTTAATGACTTGTCAAAATCAGCAAATTAAATTGTTGAACATTACTGTATTGTTTATTTGGTATTTGTTGGCGAGTTTAAAAAAAATGTCACTCGCCAAACATGGCGAGCTCTATTTCATTTTGGCGAGTACTTGTTTCAGACAACTCGCCATTTTGGCGAGTGTTTGAAAAAAATGGTTTCCCACACTGCATATGTTTTTTTTTGGGACTTTTTTTACTTTCCCCGGGAAACGGGAAATGATAATCTTCATGCCCTGGTGCAGTAGTTAGATCGTGGGTTCGAGTCCCAATCGGGTCAAACCAAAGACTATTAAATTGTTATTTGTTACTTCCCCACTAAGCACGCAGCATTCAGGAAAAAGAGTAAAGACTGGTTGGATTGGAATCAGGATAATTTGTCTGAGTGGGGAGACATGTCTATCCGTGGACTGTTGTGTCAGAATACCAATTAAGCGTGCACGTGTTGGTCTAGTATAAAGTGGACCTTAATATCATCTCATTGAAAATTAACTTGTTCTTGTCATGATATAGCAGGGCCGCGCCATCGCGCCATAGTCACGCTAAAATTTGATATGGCCCATTAAAAAATTATGTGTGTGCCAGTAGGGAGCATTACCGTAACGTATGGCCCATACATCATTGTACATCGTGCACCGGTAGCCGGGATCTGCATACTTATTTTGTTTCGACTGGTTCTTAATTTTTGTTTCATCCCGCGAACATAATCAGCCGAAAAAGTAAACCAGTCGTATAATCATCCGATACTCTCAGTGTTTTTCATACTTGGGTCTCGATTATAACCAAAGGTGTCGAATGACAACAAAATGCCTCCCAAAAAGGCAAGATTTGAAAAAAAAATCAACCGAAAATATCATTTTTCACGACGTCAGAGAAGGAAAATCCTTGGTCAGAAGATGAAACGGACACAGGTACAACCACAGAGGCGAATGAGCCTATTATTGAGGTCGATGATGACGTATCACACGAAGCCGGACAAAACTAGGAACAAGGAAAGTTTCAGTCCTGTTGGGCCAGTTTTTACATGTGGTTAACATACATTTTGTACGACAAAGATAAAAACAAAATGTACTGCAGATTCTTTAAATGTAAACAAAAGAACAGACTACATAGTACATGTACAGCTCATACAATACTGCAGTTTATTTATTGACTGCACTTTCAGATGTAATTGATGAAAATATTTTTTTAAAAACTCCATGATTGAATCTCCAGTTCTCACAATTTTAACAGATGAGAGTACAGACTTTATTGTTCATCACAAACTGTGTATAAGTGCCCGTGTTGTATATATGCCATGTTGAGATGAGAATATTATGACTCTTTCATTCTGATTTTGGAAATAAGGCTCTAAATTACAAGGTTTATTGCCTCTAGAATTGCTTAAATTGCTGAAAATCGTTTTCGGGCCAGGGGCCCCCATACCCCGACCTAATGGCCCATTACTTGTGATGATGATGGGCCGTAGGCCCATCATCTTCAAAAGCTAGGGTGATCTCTGATATAGCTGAAAAATTGCTGAGTTAACTTAGCGTTAAACAACAATCACTCACTCGCTCTTGTATGGCAGTCTAAATTTTCATTCATAGGCACTTTTTATCTTCAATCATCTTTATTGTTATCTTATTCTCATAGCCGAAATACTGCTTACTTGACGTTAAGCAAAGATAAAATGAAAAAAAAATGCCCTAGCTTCAGAAACAGTTCCAAAATCCAATCGAAAAATCACAGAAGCAGGCAAATTTGACATAATATGATTACCACTCACTTTCCTGGCTTGATAATTGCACTTCAATTGATATAAATTGGCCAGCATTAGAAAGTTAGGTTCTGTTTACCAAGACGCAATGTTTATACTGTGTAAATTTAATTTCAGAGGATAAAGCTGACCCATCCATTCATCCTACAGCCAGGACGATGTTCTCATCAAAATCTCAGACTGAAATAGCTAAAAGTAAGTTGTTATATTATGAAACACAAAAATAAAAAAAAGGGATAGTCAACATTTCCACAGATATCAACAAAACGAACAATCACGTCACGCCTTCACTCATTGAACACAACTAAAAAGACGACATATGACCTTGGAAATCCAGGTCCAAGTTTCAACGTTTGGGACAGACACGAAATGTGGTGGTTTTTATTTTGCTGCCACAACTCTTTTTTTTTTGCTCACCTGACCAAAGGCCAAAACAAGGCTTTTGTATCACTTGCTGTTCGTCATCATTTTATTCCAGGTAATCTATACTTGAACACATGACCATACCGAACATGAATTTAAAAAATGACTTGGATATGAATAAATTTTGGATGTTACCCTGAATAAATGTTTAGTCAAAACAATCTAAGATATGGTCTGGATATCAATAACACCTGCTGGACTGGACTAGACATTGTGGAAGGGGATGGGGGGCAAATCTTAGGAGCAGACCAGACATTTTTGGTTCTTCTATAAATTGCCACATTTTGTCAGGTAAAAAACATTGATTTCAGTATCACAATTGAAATAATTTGTTCAAAATTAGTAATCTAAAGCATTTGATTGCTCACTAAGACACTTTAATGCATGAGTATTTTACATGCTATTCCAAGCATATTTTGGACTGCATCATCACTTTAATGTAGACAATAATAAAGTGAAGATTTTCATAATCGTAGTCTGACTGGAAACCAGATAATGGGAATAGTTAGTTCGACGATCTTTCTGCTAGCCACAGACTAGCGGACAATAGTTAATTTTGAATCTGATATATATTTTATAGATTACAAGAACAGAAGAAGGAGTCAGTACGACTATAGGAACTTTCATTCAGAACAGGTATCTGTCTAGCTGTTAATACTTTCATTCAGAACAGGTATCTGTCTAGCTGTTAATACTTTCATTCAGAACAGGTATCTGTCTAGCTGTTAATACTTTCATTCAGAACAGGTATCTGTCTAGCTGTTAATACTTTCATTCAGAACAGGTATCTGTCTAGCTGTTAATACTTTCATTCAGAACAGGTATCTGTCTAGCTGTTAATACTTTCATTCAGAACAGGTATCTGTCTAGCTGTTAATACTTTCATTCAGAACAGGTATCTGTCTAGCTGTTAATACTTTCATTCAGAACAGGTATCTGTCTAGCTGTTAATACAAGGGTTAGGGTTATGGTGTTTACCATCACTGTCGGCAATATTTCAGTTATATTGTGGCGGTTAGTCTTATTGGTGGAGGAATCCGGAGAAAACTTCAGACCTGCTGCAAGTCACTGACAAAATTTATCACATAACGTTATATTGAGTGCACCTCACCATGAATGGGGTTCTAACTCACAACTTTAGTGGTGATAGTCACTGATTGCACATGTACAAATGTACAGGTAATAAATCCAACTGCCATACGATGACAACCAGGATGTCCCCTTAATTCCGTCTGTGATAAAAATGTTTTGTTAAAAAAAACAAGCTGTGTTTCGGCTAACCTTACTGCCCCTAATTTTCAGTGCCTGCCTTTAAGTTTTTATTGCCTTTTTTTTTAAACCAGGCGACTGCTTCACTAAAGTGATCGTAAATTCACGCTCGCGATTTCCTTACGTGAACGTATACGTACATATCACTAAACTAGTCCTAATCGTAAGAGTTACGACATGCGACAAGGAACATCTCCTATAACAGAGGTAAAAAAGATATAGTATATCTCGGAAACTGATTACAATAAAGTTCACATTGGGTTAATTAAAATGTTTAAATTATTTAATTAGCAAGACAGTGAAATTTCTATTTTCCACTTGATTTGGCATACCAGTTTGATCCGGTTTTGTTTAGGGTGGTCCTACTTGAGAAATCTGCTCAATAATTAGTAAATTTTCTTTTCCTTGACATATATATATATATACATGTATATATGCAAATTTCTTTGTTAAAGCTTGTTATATTACATGGGATATTTGGCTGTTAGTAATTATACTGAAAGTCTTGCTGGGACTTGTTTTAAAAAATCACCCCCTACCTTTTAATTTATGTTTATGCATATGTTTAAATGAGGAAACAGTAGGCGGACTCGGTTGTAAATCCTATTTATTAGTGTATTAGGAGTACACTTACATCTATGTTTACGACATACGACTTTTAGTGAAATAGTTATAACTCTTAAGAGTACACTTACGCCTATGTTTACGACCTACAGCCTTTAGTGAAATGATTGCCAGTTTCTGTCCTGTATAACCTAGATAAGATTAAACCAAAAAAGTTGCCTACCTACCTACACTGTTATTTTATTTAAGAATGAGGTTTCCTTGTGATCGTATGATAGTTGGATTTACAATCACCACTGATATTGTGAGTTCAAATCTCGATCAGGGCAAGGTGTACAACATTATGTGATAAAGTTTGTCAGTGACTTGCGACAGGTCGTTGTTTTTCTCCAGGTACTACGGTGTCCTCCACCAATAAAACTGACCGCCACGATATAGCTGAAATATTGTTGAAAGTGGCGCTAAACACCGTCAAGCAATATTTAAGAATATTAGCAGAATATAAGATATTAACTTTTCATAATAGTATATTTATAGGCAACTGCAAGATTTTTTTTGTAAGACTTATAAAATGACTATATTAATCTAATTAAAACTGGATATAGCCACTTGCTCCCCACATTTTCACTGTATCTGTGACAGGGTCAGATTATTTGAGGTGGAAGAGTGAGGAGATCTAGTTTTAATGAGATTGAATCGATATTTAAGTCCTCCAAACAACGGTTGGGGGTTAGGGTTAGGGTTGTGGTATTTAATGCCACTTTCAACAATATTTCAGTTATATCGTTTGACGGTCAGTTTCACTGGTGGAGGAAACCAGAGAAAACCACTGACCTACCGCAAATCACTGACAAACTTTACACATATAATGTTGCATCGTGTACACCTTGCCATGATTGCATAGGTAGTTATAAATCCAACTGCCATATGATTATGATCACGATGGCCATGTACATACAGTATAAAGGTTGGGAGACTTATTGTTGAGATACCTAAAGGAGCTGTCTTCTGCCTTTCTCAGGAACCTTCAGTTAGATTTTAAAGTATGTTAAAATGGGATGTGATCATGTCTTGTTGATCCTAATATTTCATTTTTGTGTTTGGGATCCTAAAGATTATATTTTAAGAGGTCCAAAGAGGAGTTTTACTATAGAATCCTATTCATTTGAGAGACAATTAATTGTAGCTGTTCACAGTTTAACAGTTACTTGGAGCAATTTATTTTGACGAGTCCAGAAGACATTTCTGAAATTTTAGGTGAATCTCACCATCGTAAGAATCTAAAATTTGAAAACTTTAGTAAGTGCCACTTGAAAAGTCCAGAACTCATCTGATTGAGTTCCTATGATCTATTTTTATTGATAGGTGATCTTCGCTGGTTTTGGCTATCCTGTTTGTTTATTGCTCCCAAACACTTAATTTATTTGGTTTTCCAATATTTCAACATTGAGCATATCTGACGAAGTTTAAATTATTTGGCTTTCCAATATTTCAACATTGAGCATATCTGATGAAGGTTAAATTATTTGACTTTCCAATATTTTGACATTGAGCATATCTGACGAATGTTAAATTATTTGGCTTTCCAATATTTCAACATTGAGCATATCTGATGAAGGTTAAATTATTTGGCTTTCCAATATTTTGACATTGAGCATATCTGACGAAGGTTAAATTATTTGGCTTTCCAAAATTTCAACATTGAGCATATCTGACGAAGTTTAAATTATTTGGCTTTCCAATATTTCAACATTGAGCATATCTGATGAAAGTTAAATTATTTGGCTTTCCAATATTTCAACATTGAGCATATCTGATGAAGGTTAAATTATTTGGCTTTCCAATATTTCAACATTGAGCATATCTGATGAAAGTTAAATCATTTGGCTTTCCAATATTTCAACATTGAGCATATCTGATGAAGGATTTATACCAGAAACGCACTACGCACTAAATTTGATATCTACAATTTTATTATTTTAAAATAATTTAATTTCAGAATATCTGTTTTTAAAATAATGTAATTTCAGAATGCCATGAGGAAGTATAGTTCTTGTTCCACCATCTTTATTGATGATTCTACAGTCAGTCAACCAAACTTGAAGAACACAATAAAGGCTGTTGCGTTTGCTGTTTATTTCCACGTCAGAAATAGAGAAAGTGACCGAACGCTTGAGATCTTTGATGAGAGAGCACATCCTTTGTCTGTATGTATTACAGATATATATTAAGCTATACAGTACTAACAAGACGTTTCTGTTAGAAAACACTGGTCTTAAATCACGAATATCAACAAAACGAAAACTACCTCAAATCATTTAACACAAAAAGACCATGCGATATGGCATTGGAAATCCAGGTCTTGCCTTGTGACAGACACAAGGTTTTCCCTAATTTTTGGAGTAGCAGGCGCTTGAATAATTTGAACAGGTCAGTACATGCTGCCATAGGAGTACAGGGCACTTGTAAGGGTACAACCCCCTTGAAGCTAATAATGATTCTCAGCATTTACAGGGTAAAAGGAGGGCTGTCTGTGAGTCTCAACATGGACTTTTTAGATTTTAGGTCATAAACTATTAACAGTAATATCAGTAATAAATAACATTCTAAATGCAATTTGTTTGTATCGTCGGATTTGATTGGTTACTTACTATTCTACATAAAATTCTCAATCTAAAAGTCATAACTATTGGGTTCAGCTGGAAAGATCTCCACCATCTGGAAAACGTGAAATCCTACATGTCACATTTACAACAATACACAAAAAATATTTAAAATGCCTACCTTGCAAACTTATTTTAGCTATAAAAAATTATCAAAATTGAAGCTTATGCGAAACCAAAAACGTCTGATCTTTATGTTTTAAACTGGAAGTCTTCATATGACGTCATGTTGTGTAATATGTGCCAAAGTCGTGAACAACATTTTGCAGAATTTAAATTTGTGTGATTTTTAGACACAGGGATATGCAAGAATACATTTTTATGTTCAGTATTGCATTAGAATGGTTATAACTGTATTGTATTTAAAAATTTCATTGCATCAATTGTTGATTTAATGGTCGCAAATATCCGTTTACTGACTCTGCTAACGTGTCGCCAGTAAACACAATTTGCGACCATTAAATCTCCAATTGATGCTGTGAAATTTCCAAATACAATACAGTTATCTCCTAAGTAATACTCTTTTTGACCATACTGTGATGCAGAATATAGTACCACAGTGTATTGTTTTATTATGTGATATATCATGGGTAACATGTTTAAATCTGCCAATGAGCAATGACCAATGTACCAATAATTATTAGAGAATACCGAAGGGACAATCCAGAGAATCTGGCAACATAGTGTACACAAGGCGAAGACAAGCAAAAAAACACAACACAATCCAGAGAATCTGGCAACATAGTGTACACAAGGCGAAGACAAACAAAAAAACACAACTCAATCCAGAGAATCTGGCAACATAGTGTACACAAGGCGAAGACAAACAAAAAAACACAACACAAAATGTGTTGGGCACTACTATGTGCAAACAAACACAAATAACTGAACTAAGACATCTGCCCTCCTACAGACAACTGGAGGTAAAGACGAACCGAGCATCGTTTTTTGCGGAAATTGTAACAGACATCACAACAAGGAACTCAAAACGTAAAGACAACTTAGCTGTGTTAGTTTTTAGCTCACCTGACCCAAAGGGTCATGTGAGCTTTTGTCATCACTTTGCATCCGTCGTCGTCGTCGTCCG
>MJUT01007689.1:1026755-1056537 GCA_002080005.1 Gigantidas platifrons
TAGACTTATCTTCATCAGGTACGTTCCTGGTTTATTGACTTATCTTCATCGGGTACGTTCCTTGTTTCTATACTTATCTTCATCAGGTACGTTCCTGGTTTGTAGACTTATCTTCATCAGGTACGTTCCTGGTTAATAGACTTATCTTCATCAGGTACGTTCCTTGTTTCTAGACTTATCTTCATCGGGTACGTTCCTGGTTTCTAGACTTATCTTCATCAGGTACGTTCCTTGTTTCTAGACTTATCTTCATCAGGTACGTTCCTGGTTAATAGACTTATCTTCATCAGGTACGTTCCTGGTTTATAGACTTATCTTCATCGGGTACGTTCCTGGTTTCTAGACTAATCTTCATCAGGTACGTTCCTGGTTTATAGACTTATCTTCATCAGGTACGTTCCTGGTTTATAGACTTATCTTCATCAGGTACGTTCTTGGTTTATAGACTTATCTTCATCGGGTACGTTCCAAGTTAAAGGGTTTGAAAGCTAATTTTTTTTTAAATCTTTGGGAGCAATGAAACCAAAGGGCTTAAATAGGATAGCCAAATTGACGAAGGCAGGGTGGACAAGGTACATCATACATACGGGTATTTTTTTATCGAAAACTTTATAATGGCGGAAATTTTGCAACCATCTGACAAAATAAACCTCAGTTTTATACTATTTTAACAACGAACATGTATGATAAAAGCCAGACCAAAGTACCCTACGGACCTGTATGATAATATTTACATTGATAATATTCAAAAAGTTGTTGTCATTTATCTATTCATTCCGACATTTCCTTTTGATGCTGGATTCAGCATAAACAAATACCCGGATGCATGACATACATTGTCCACCCTGTAATGTTACATATGTCCGAGAGAAGAGAACCTTGATACGGATACTATCATATTGTGGTGTGAGATATGTTGCATGACATTTTTTTTGACTGACCTCACATTTCACATTATCTTTTTTTTTCTTAAATCTAAAATACTGTTATTGGATGGGAGCACTCACGTTGATCAAAACAGATTGACTGGTCGTACATAAGTAAACCTATTGTGTCGGGCTATCATCCCAATTTCTACCACAAGGGAGATAACTGTGTAGTTCGCCAAGTCATTTTCATCTTGTTGAAATGGTTGAATGGGTCACCACTTATGCTAAAAATCATTTATATAGTTTGCGCATTCAGTTTTAAATTTAAGTTTTGAGTTAATGATATGTTTTTCTGCACCGTGAAACATATTTCAGAGATTGCAGCTATTTAGATATTGGCTTGATGAGATGATGGGCAGTTTTGTTGCATTGGCGTTACATGTAAAAGAGACTAATTTGCATAGCCAATTGTCAGTTCAACTACCATACGATGATGGCCATGTTTTAGACAAAACACCTTTCAGAGCTTGCATATGAATAATTAGAAAATAATAGAACTCGTTTTTAAATTCTCAACCGCACTGGTGGTCTAATTGTAAGCGTGCTCGCCTCGAGTGTGGTAGATCGTGTGTTCAAGCCCCAGTTGGATCAAATCAAATATTATGAAATTGGTATTTGTTGCTTCTCCACTAAGCACGCAGCATTAAGGAGAAAGAATAAAGACTGGTTGGTTCGGAATCAGAATAATGTGTCAAAGTCAAATGTGTCTACAAACGGACTGTTGTCTCAGTGAGCTGGTACTTAAAAAATCCAACTGAGCGTGTTGACTTAGTATAATGTAGACATCATCTCATCAATTGTACAGTATTCGTCACCTTCGATTTTACGCTATATATTTCATATAAGTAATAGTTATACACTGAGGTATAGGTGTTTCTAATCCAGAAACACCGTATACCGAAGTGTATAACTAACTTACCCCCCATGTTATTCTAAATACACGAAATATTCATTACAAAATGTCATAAAAAACAAAGACAATAAATACAGAAACATTAAATTTCATAAATCGATACATTTTTGTGGTTTTCCCATTGGGTACCTCTTCTATAAAGATAGATTGAACGACTGGGTTGTATTAAGGATTAAACAGATTGATTGGATAATAATGAGAGATGTTATTCGATATACATTTGATCTTCAGGAATGATAGACGTGTTATATAAAACTTAACTTTTTGTAGAGAATGGATAATAACAATATTGTCACAAATATTACTCAGAACTGCTAAATAAAGTAAGTAAGAATATATGTTGAATATGACAAAGTATATTTTTCTACCAATAAAGTGTTCAGTCAATAAGTGCGCATTTAACAGGTCAATGTTTTTGTTTTGTTTTGTTTTTTTAAAAGCTTGGATGCAGACAATAAAAAAAGTTTCAGAAAAAAAAAAAAAGGTAATAACAGTCTCATTTTCGACAATTTTCACATAATTGTAATAAATTTTCCGAAAAAAAGGGGGAGCCCCCCCCCCCTGGATCCACCAATGTTAATCTTTTGAAAGGGTGCCAACATATAGTATATTTTCTTTTTACAATGCTTTCCAGACCAAGTTTTTTTTACGATTTTTTATTATTATTTAGTTTTTTTTTAACGATTGCTTGAAATTTTTTCAGACTATACTTTATTAACAAGATCTTTATGTTTTCTTTTTCAGTTTTTCAATATCCAGTTTTCGTGTTATTTTCAGCTGAGTGGTAATTAATTACTTCATTGTTGTAGGCACAATATGCCGTGCTCACAGGGTGTGAAGACAAGGGTTTCCAGAAACCCCTGTCGTCACACCCTGTGAACACAGGCTATTGTTCTTATAACAATACAGTAATTCATAGAAAGGCAGTTTCAGAGATAGAAAGCGTATGGTTTAACAATAGACCTGGGGTGTAAAACCACATCTTTCAATTTTTTTTATTGTGAAGTCATTTCAAAACGGATTTTGATCATTTTTGCACCAGAAGAAGCAGACATATTTAAAGATTATTTGTTTATTTTAGCACGATTTTCCGTCAGATTGCCTTTATTTTCTTATGATTTAAAGACAATTTTTATTTTCTGACGTCAAATTTGCTATATATTTAACCAAAATAAAATCGGAAAAATCAACATTTGTGTTTAAATCACCAGAAAGCATAAACCATGCAGACAAAAATTACTATCAGATAAACAAATAAAATTCAAAGAATTCTGCGTGTCTTGAAATAAATTTCATAAACATCTGCCCAGAGATAGCTTTAAAATATGTTTTTGAACAAATGTTGTTTTATATGAAATATATAATAAAAAAAAATCTAGGGTGGCGAATACTTATGTCCATGTACTGTAACTGGTTCTCGTCATGATGTAGCTGACAAAATGCCTATTTTTTGCATTAAATAAAAAACAATCACTCGCTCACTCATTCCCTCACTCGTTCACTCACTCTTTAAATTCATTAAATCATAGTATAAATGTGTGTCAATTTAATCGTTGTTTCCTCTTTGTATGCGGCGAATTATAGCGATGATTAGATATATTGTGGTTATAGGGCGACTGTTCTACCATTATTCCTTATCTTTTTTATTATTATTATTATTTTTTTAGCAACATTTCAAATGAATTTCGTCCAACTATGATCGATGTCCCAAAAAACATTTTTTTTTATATGTAGGCTTATTATCTGATACATTCTTCAAAAAAGCATGCAGACTTAAAAAAAAAGAAAAAAAAAAAAGAAAGAAAGAAATGCCTTTCATATTTCACGAGTCATGCCCTTTATGTTACATCCATATCCGTAAGTCTGGAGATCTGGTCTCCCTGAAATACCCCAGTATATCCTAATTGTATTTATGCTGGTCTTAGTCTTAATCGGACGTTTCAAGGACTCGTATGTATAAATGCATGACGTAAAAGTAACAGTTTGAAATGAATTTTAAAAAAAATGGATGCTTTTGCAAAGTGTAGAAATCTGCAGCTGTCTAAATATGAAAAGCTTTACATTACTAACCAGAAAAATCAGACAATGTGAAGTCAATGTCTCATCAATCATTAATTTTATGAGTACTGTTTTGCAGATAATTGTTTGCCATTTTGACCGGTTTCTATTCTCCATTGTGCTATCTGTCCTACTTCGATTTCCAGCTTTTGATAACCTCTATGTTATCTTCACACTTTTCGTACATAAATAGATCCAGAATTACATTCATGATAACCGATTGAAAACCGAGATATTTTAATCTGCAGACGACCAAGTGTGAATTGGCTTTATAAAATACAATCGTGAGTGCATGACACAATTCAATACCAGACATATTAGTGATTCTTCAGAATGTATTTTTTTGTTGTTGAAAACAACAATAGACAAATGCTTAACATCTGGGTATACCAGTTTTTTTAATTTGGTGAGGACATGTCCGATCATAGTCCGCCAATTTAATTAAGATAAGACATATACAGTCCGACAAAAGTTAAGCACCACCTGACTTGTTTCAATAATATCTTTTCAAATCGGTTTGCTGTTTTCGTTACCTGTACACACATACTTACTTACTTGTGAAACAGGTTATTGATCGATTTTTATTTATGTGTATATGACAGGGTGTGTAAAGTGCCACCTGTACTTTTCAACATTTGTGTTTGCGAACGAAAGCTGATTTTTTTTGTGTAGAGTTTTAAGTTTCATTTTCTATTGGTTTGGTATGGTGCGGCGAAAATTAACCATACCAGAAAGGTGGCAAGCTGTTGGCATGCATAGCGGTGGTTTTAGCCATAGAAGGGTGGCAGACCACTTCAGGGTTAACCATTCCATCATTGTACGACTGGTGCAGCGTTTTCATCAAACGGGGAATGTTACTGACCGTCCACGTGCAGGTAGACCTCGCAAAACGACGCCGAGAGAGGACCTGCTCATATCCAGACGGGAACGGCAACGACCGTTCAGTACAGCTGGTGCACTTCGTGGTAATTTAGCGTTTGTAGGCCACATTAGCACACGCACTGTAATCAGACGCCTCCACCATCAGAGAATGCGAGCGCGACGACCCATAAAACGTCCACAGTTGACATTACGTCATCGCCATTCTTGATTTGACTGGTCACATGATCATTTGGGGTGGACTATTCGCACATGGAGACGGGTCCACTCGTCTGATGAAAGTCGTTTTTTGTTACCGCCCTACCGACGGTCGTGCAAGGGTTTGGCGCCAACGAAACACTTTATTTCAGGACAACCACATTTTGGGCACAACTGCTTTTGGGGATGGGGGTGTAACTGTCAGGGGTTGTTTTTCCTTTGACTGTAAGTTGGACTTGTACGTTCTTGATGGTAATCTGACATGCCAAAAATACCGTGACAATGTGCTCGCTCCACGCGTAGTCCCCCATTTCGACAATCATGCGTTGGCTGACAGGCCAATGTGCATGGACGACAACGCTAGGCCACATAGAGCCCGAATTGTACAACAATTTTTACAGCAAGAGGCTGTTCAGACAATTCCATGGCCTGCGATGTCGCCAGACATGAACCCTATAGAGCATGTATGGGACTTTATTGGCCGAAAAATTAACCAACGCAATCCAAAAAAATATACCCTCTGATTGATTGATTTATATTTTTACAAAGCATTCTGAATCCTTAAGACAATTAATTGAGTACGAAATTTCATAGCCATACAGAATTTTCACTCTCGGTTTTTAGTGGGGTTCGTGTTAATCGATCTTTAGTTTTATATGTATGTTTTGTAGATCGTTGTTTGTCCTTTTGTACTTTGTCTTTTTGGTCATTGTGTTGTCTGTTCTTCTTCGATTTACGGATTCTAATCACTCCTTTGGTATCTTGAAACTCTTCTTATTTCATTTGGAGTAATAATATTTACACATTTTTGTTTACAGATATTTTGAACAATGGCTACAGGAATTAACATATCAGAGGAAGGACTGGAAACCATAAACTGCACGAACCGTGGAGTGTTTATAAATTTTCCGGTAAGTATTGTATGTATTTTTTTACTGATTCAACTGAAGAGATTGACCTTTATTTTTGCTTGAAATGAACGTACAAAATCCCTAAAAATAATGTTAGTATTTTCGTGTGTTTCCCGAGCCTTTTTTACGCTGGTCAATTTATTGACTGTTATTTCATATAAAAAGCTGTATTGGTTATTAATAATACATTACACCAATTGTCTTGGTTTTTTTCTGTTGATTGGGCCGTCATGTGTCCTCCACCAACAAACCAACCAATCGTCTGTTGATATTGTCAAACCACGAAATGTAATGCATTACGAAAAACATATGTATCACTAAAAAGTTAATGCATTCATATCAGGTGAACATCGCACGTTGTGAACCCGAGATTTTTAGCACGAGAGAGAAATACTTCTCGGGTGTTGATAACTTGATGTTCACCTCATATGAAGGCAATATATGTTTTATCAAACCGGAACTATTCGAAGATGTCTGTTTTTTTTTGTTTTTTTTTTTATTTGTCTTTTTTTTCGTAGTAGACAACAAAATAATTTCCGGTATAGAAAACAAAATTATGGAACCGAATGAATGAGAGACAAAACTCTTTTAAAATTTGATAATTATGGATATTTACATTTCAGGAAAGACATGATGATATTATTATACTGAACTAGGCGTAAATGGTAAATACCCAATAAGTAATTCGACGTGCAGGTATTCACCAAATTCAAACCGTTATTTTACACCAAGTGCATATTCCTTAACAGTTATTAGCACTAAGTGCAGCTGAAATATTGTTAAAACTGTCAGTCAACGTATAACTGAAATATTGTTAAAACTAACGGTCAACGAATAACTGAAATATTGTTAAAACTGACGTTCAACGTATAGCTGAAATATTATTAAAACTGACCGTCAACGTATAACTGAAATATTGTTAAAGCTGACAGTCAACGTATAACTGAAATATTGTTAAAACTGACGGTCAACGTATAACTGAAATATTGTTAAAACTGACGTTCAACGTATAGCTGAAATATTATTAAAACTGACCGTCAACGTATAACTGAAATATTGTTAAAACTGACGGTCAACGTATAACTGAAATATTGTTAAAACTGACGGTCAACGTATAAATAAAATATTGTTAAAACTGACAGTCAACGTATAACTGAAATATTTTTAAAACTGACCGTCAACGTATAACTGAAATATTGTTAAAACTGACAGTCAACGTATAACTGAAATATTGTTAAAACTGACGTCAACGTATAAATGAAATATTGTTAAAACTGACAGTCAACGTATAACTGAAATATTATTAAAACTGACCGTCAACGTATAACTGAAATATTGTTAAAACTGACAGTCAACGTATAGCTGAAATATTTTTTAAAACTGACGGTCAACGTATAACTGAAATATTGTTAAAACTGACAGTCAACGTAAAACTGAAATATTGTTAAAACTGACGGTCAACGTATAAATGAAATATTGTTAAAACTGACAGTCAACGTATAACTGAAATATTATTAAAACTGACCGTCAACGTATAACTGAAATATTGTTAAAACTGACAGTCAACGTATAGCTGAAATATTTTTAAAACTGACGGTCAACGTATAACTGAAATATTGTTAAAACTGACAGTCAACGTATAACTGAAATATTGTTAAAACTGACAGTCAACGTATAACTGAAATATTGTTAAAACTGACAGTCAACGTATAACTGAAATATTGCTAAAACTGACGGTCAACGTATAAATGAAATATTGTTAAGACTGACAGTCAACGTATAACTGAAATATTATTAAAACTGACCGTCAACGTATAACTGAAATATTGTTAAAACTGACGTTCAACGTATAGCTGAAATATTGTTAAAACTGACAGTCAACGTATAACTGAAATATTGTTAAAACTGACAGTCAACGTATAAATGAAATATTGTTAAGACTGTCAGTCAACGTATAACTGAAATATTGCTAAAACTAACAGTCAACGCATAACTGAAATATTGTTAAAACTGACAGTCAACGTATAACTGAAATATTGTTAAAACTGACAGTCAACGTATAACTGAAATATTGTTAAGACTGACAGTCAACGTATAAATGAAATATTGTTAAGACTGTCAGTCAACGTATAACTGAAATATTGCTAAAACTGACAGTCAACGCATAACTGAAATATTGTTAAAACTGACGGTCAACGTATAACTGAAATATTGTTAAAGCTGACAGTTAATAGACAACTGAAATACTGTTAGAGCTTGACAGTTCTAGATATAACTGAAATGTTTTTAGAACTGTCAGTCAACATATAGCAAAACTATTGTTAAAGCTGATAGTCAACATATAACTGAAATATTGGTAAAACTGACAGCTACAATATAAATGTAACAATCAAGACAAAACAAGATAATTCCTTAATAAATGGATTTCATTCACATGGCTACTTTATTCAAAGTGAAATATTGTCTAGCAGTCTTTGATAAGGTTACGTCAGATAAATCCTCGAATCACCTGCTATAATAATGTGTACTGTCACATCCCGTTGATAATAACGTTCTCTATTTAATTGATATGTCACTGAGTTTGTAATCGTTTATTGATATTACATTTGAAACAGATGATTATTTTAACATTGACAATACAAAAGAGCAGAGGACGCCCGAAATGTCAATCTTCTTATGTTTTTGCTTACATCTAGACTGGTGGTTTTTCTTAACGTTTGGGGTTTTTTTTCTTCTAGATTGTTAATTTTTCTTATCATTTGTTTTCTACTTCTAGATTGTTATTTTTTCTTATCATTTGTTTTCTACTTCTAGATTGTTGATTTTTGTTATCGTTTATTTTCTACTTCTAGATTGTTGCTTTTTGTTATCGTTTGTTTTTTACCTATTGAATTTTCGTGACTTGAGGAAAATTTTATGTCCGTAAATATGTACATTTTGTGGATTCGTGCAACAATCAGTACAAATATAGTGACAGATATTATATTTCTTTCTTTCTTGTATTCAGCTCTAAATACTGTAAAAACAAAAAAATTTAAAGCATAAAACATAAACCAATGAACAAAAACAAATACTAAACAAAACAACAACAAAACAACAACAGCAACAAAAACAAAAACCAAACCAAACAAAAAACAAAACAAAAGTAAGCAACCCCCTCCCCCTAATAAACCCACACATACATTACACACACACAAACTAACAAAAACAAGCCACACAAAAGACAATACTGTCTGAACAATTTCAAAACTCAATCGAATAATCGTAAAAACAGAGAGAATATCGATACCACTATCACACATATACATGACCACCCACTTTTCTGACTTGATACAGACACTTCTGTAAAAAGTTACGGTGATAAACTCGTTTTGCGTACCCAAACATCCCCTTATATCATTGTATTAACATGAAATATGATAAATATATCTGCTAATATTATATGTTTGAAAGATTGTTTTTCAATTTCAATTTTTTTTTATTATCAAAACATGCTGCGTACTATATAATGGTAACAAAATAAGGTAATACACAAAACCTTAAATCTTTTCAGATTTTTTAAGATATTCCCACCCATGATGGTTTGCTTGTTAAATAATGGTAATGTTTAATGACAAGTGAACAAACTATCAGATATGTTCATGACTACGACGTTAGAGTAACCAAATTCATATACACGATTTCAGGCTGTAGGTAGGGAAAGAAGGTGGCTCTGAACTATTTTACATACAATCTTGAGGAGCTACTAGATATGATGAACCATGTTGCTGTGGAATGGCCAAGCAATAGTCACTTCAAATTAACTGTTGAAACTTGTTGGGAGTTGATATTATACAATTATTGACTTTGGTATAGGTTGCTATCTGGATTTATCAACCTGAAAAGAATTGATATTCACCGAGCCGCAGGTGATGTGAATATGCGTTTTTAATGGTTGAATAACCTGATATCAAACTATTCCAAAGTCAATGATTGGTTTATTTCATGAACATGTTTAATTGTTATCTACTAACAACTTCATCGTCATGGTGAGCGTTTGCTTATGATTCAGCCGAAGCACAAATGTTAAAGGCAATCTCATTGGTTATTGGACAACGAAGGATCGAATTTGATAGGCTAGCAAACGTTCCCGTTTTCCCCCATCAATTTGTATCTCTTGCGAGGGTGATATCACTTTCCGGACACCTGTCAGGATCTATTTTTACCCCAGAGGGTGATATCACTTTCCGGACACCTGTCAGGATCTATTTTTACCCCAGAGGGTGATATCGCAAGTACTCAAAACCTCACAGTCATGTAACAATCATTGTTTCTTGGATGTAGCTGAAAAATGTTCCAAACAGTATGGCGTCTTCATCTCATGTTCTAGAAAAGACGTGTATTTGATTAATTCCATACAACAAGCCACAGTCTGAAAATCTCCATTTATGTCTTATTTATTTCGCCTAGATTCCAAGTGAGGTCTTGTAATAAAAGTGTAGATATCAAATTTAGTGCGCATGACGCCTTTCTAGAATTCCTTTCATCAGTTACGACCATAGACAAGATGTTGGATAGCTAAATAATATAAAAGTGTTTACCTGTATACCTGTATATAAAGGGGAGCACTCATGTGAAGCTGGAAATGTACCCATTATGAGCAGTTGCCCTTTATATACAGGTGCACATTATATGGACTATTCATTTATGGGGAAAATTAACGTGCAATCTATAGATAAAAAATAAAAAGTGATTTGCTATATAAAGGTGCACACTACAGTAGGTTAGACTGTAAGTCAAAGGGCCTAAACAGGATAGACAAAATCAGCTAAGGTTACCTACGACTGAGGGTGATTGGCCTAGAAACTGTAAAACGGTCACATGAACATGTTGAAGTAAACATTCATTAATTATGCTGAATTAAAATCAATGCAAATGTCTTAAATAAACGTTAAAGAATACCGAAGGAGCATTCAAAAATGGACTAAAACTGGCAACATAGGGTCCACAAGATGAAGAAAAACAAATCAATGACACAACACAATATGTGTTGGACACCACTATACGCAAACAAACACAAATAACGTAAATAAGACATGGGCCCTCCTACAAACAACGGAGGTAAAGACAACCGAACATCGTGTTAATGCGAAAATCGTAACGGACATAACAACACGGAACTCATCATACTAATAGGGAAATAAAACTAGTTTAATTCGATTACCTTTGTCTCATTAAAATGCCTGTATCAATCACGGGTGGTGAGCAGTCATGTGTATAATATAATTTCGACATATTTTATTGTCTAAATAATGACAAAGCGAACAGACACAACTTTATTTTTTACTTAGTGTTATTTTCTCCGTATAATTACAATATATAATACAATATGTAGTATCACTACATAAGCTTGCTACAATTTAAACATGTGTATGTGTGCTAGGGGTTTCGATTTTGTCTGTATTTCTACGAATTTCCGATTTAATTTTGGAAATTGTTCTGACAATGCTGTATTGCTGTATTTGTTTTTGGTTTTTTTTGTTGTTGTTTTTTTTCCTTTGATGTCTTAATAATATAATAACTTAATCCGTTATTTTCAGACTGAATGGGAGATTGCTAAATGGATCAGATGTACAGAATTTGTAATTACTGTAGTATTAAATTTCGTGTTAATAATACTATTACAACGTAAAGGGAAATCGTCCAATTTAGTTTACTTCGTATTTCATCTGGCAATATCAGGTAAATGTATTATATACTGTAAGAAGTGTTTGATGATACCAGAGTGGTAATCAGACTCCGTAAATAGAAGGACAGACAACACAATGACCAAAAGAAAAAGAAGAAAAAAAGGACAAACAACGATCTACAAAACATTATACATAATACTAAAGATCGAGCAGCACGAACCTCAGTAGAAACCGGGAGTGAACACAGGTGCTCCGGAAGGGTAGGCAGATTTTGCTCCACTAGTGGCACCCGTTGTGTTACTCTGGTAAATTCATTAATATTTGTGGTATACCTATTTCGTGGAATTCATGAACCAATTGAAAACACGAATTTTATAATAAAACGAATGTTTGTAACTATGTCCCTCACACATTTTGTATAATTTATGTACGACGAAATTTACATCATGGAATAAAAGAATTGACTGGTTGGTCTGCGGAATCAGAATAATTTGTCCACGTGGAGTGACATGTCTAACTGAAGACTGTGGTGTTGTTCAGATAGTACTATAAAATACAACTACACGTGTTGATTTAGAGCAATGCATACATCATCATTATCTAATTGACATGTAATTTCCTCTCATTAATATACATCTGACAAATATGATATAGATGAATAATTGCTGAATTGGCGTTAAACAATAATAACCCACTTACTCACTGTTTTGGTTTTCTTCCATATCTATCAACCAGCGAACATAAACTGACCAAGTAAAATACAAATGACCGTGAGTAATCCTTGTCAATTAGCGGAATAATAATCATTCACAACCATAAACTGAAACATGAACGAGTAAGTGTTGCTTAATGCCAATTCAGCAATTGCTCAGCTATATCATGGCGAGAACAAGTTAATTTTCAATGAGATAATGATGAGATCCATTTTGTACTAGACTAACACGCTGAGTTGGATTTTTATAGTGCTAGCTCACAGTCCATGGATAGACATGTCGCTCCACACGGACACATTATTCTGATTCCGAGACAACCAGTGTTTGCTCTTTCTCCTTAATGCTGCTTGCTTGGCGGAGAAGCAACAAATACCAATTTCATAGTCTTTGGCTCGAACCCACGATCTACCGCGATTAGCTGAAATATGTGTATGAATACAAGAAACGTTTGAAGTTGCCAAAAGGGTAATCAGAATACAATGGCCAAAGAACAGGAACAATCAATGATCTACAAAACATTACACAGAAAAAACTAATGATCGAGAAACACAAGCACCACTACAAACCGGATGTGAACTCAGGTGTTGGGGAAGGGTAAACAGTTTCTGCTCCACACGTGGCACCCGTCATCCAATCCATATTGCTCTGTATAAATACTGTTATTTTTTCCAGATCTGGCTGTTGCTTTATTTCATATTCTTCCATTGTCAATCGGCCATTTTACCAGAAGTTGGTCTTTAGGACTTATTGTATGTAAACTACAATTTTATATCAGTGACGTTGCTCTTTATGCCTCGACCTATCTCATAATGACCATATCAATAGACAGATTGCTATGTATTATAAATCCCATGGGAATCATGCGTAAAATGAAGACCTTTAGAGTAGGTATGGTTGCTGGACCATGGACCTTGTCATTGGTTATTAATGTACCTTTGTTATTCTGGACCACAGTAGTAACGGGATGTGGCTCACAGATATGTTCACCAGATCTAAGAGGAGTAAGAGAGGTTTGTATTGAACAATGCCAATTAGATTGAACCACACAACAATATTGAAATCAGGAAAACACCCTTATATGTTTAGTTTTTGTGCAACGTTTTGTAGATAGTTGTTTGCCAATTTGTTCTTTTTTTTCTTTTTTTTTGGGGTCGTTCTGTTGTCTTCGATTGACGGCTTCTGGTTACGCATTTGATTTCTTGAAATCTTTTTTGTTTACCCTCTGGTTTTTCGTGGATTTTGGTTATGTCGCGTAATCTTTTTTTTTCTCCTGTGAATTGTTTTGTTTGCCATATTCAATCTTTCATTTGTTTTTATTTTGGTTACTGGATTGGGGTTAGGGTTATTGTCCTCATCGTCACTTTCAATAATATTTCAGTTATAACGAGGTGGTCTGTTTTATTGTTGGAGGAAACTGGAGTACCTAAAGTAAATCACCGACCTGCCACAAGTCACCGACAAACTTTTATCACAATCATTAAGTTGTATAGAGTACACCTTTGGTCATTGTACTGTCTGTCTATCGATTTGTTGTGCTTGATTATATTACCACTTTGATTCCCTAAAACTTGCTACATACAGATCAACAATGAAATATGAAATTAAGTAATATTAACATAGTACACGATAGGAGATTTGAACTTCTAGCAGTGAGAATATATTTGTTTTAATTATATACCTCTCTTCGCTCCATCCATGACATTCGTAGTGTAATATAATATGTATCTTGTACCAGCTATATCAAATGAGGTTCTAATAGCTACATCGAGGACATGGTAGTTTAGAAATGAAATAAATGACATGGAATTGTTCCGACGGTGTTGTATATTTTTGTTCCAATTATGTGTGTTTTCAGTTTGAGTACCGTGTTGTGAAGTCCGTTCCGTTTTCCGCATGAGAAGGTTTGTCTCTTCGTCTTTATCTCCAGTCGTTTGTAGGAGGGGGATTCATGTCTTATTTATAATTTATTTGTGTTTGCTTGCGTATAGTGGTATCCAGCAGATATTGTGTTGTGTTGTTGTTTTTGTATTTGTTTCATCTTGTGTACCCAATGTTGCCAGATTCTTTGGATTTTCCTTCTTTTTAATTGTCCATTCGGTATTCTCTATTCTATCGCAAGAAAGGTGTGAAGATATCAAACATATAATCAGAAGCCGAATATCAGTGAAGAACAGACAATACAATAGTATTTCAGATAAGATAGAAGATAGAAATAATGCATTTGACTGATATTGCATATTTTCTTCTTAAGAAAGTTTGGTACGATATAGAGAGCTTCTGAAAAAAGATATTTGCAGGTAAAAATGTGAGAAAAAAATATAGCGTGAAAGAACTTTGAGTGTCGTTGTAAAAATCATAGCTGCAGAAATTGGACGACAAATCTAATAAAATGGCATATCTGAATTGTTTAGCACTGTATCGCATGCATAAGTTATGGCACTTTTTAAGACCTCTGATTTTCTTGCTTCCAAAGACTTATTAGAATTAAATTTAAATTATTTGGCTTTCATTGATGAAACGCGATATTCGCACTAAATTAGATATCTACGCTTTTATTATAGCTTGAATAAAAGATTCGTTTACCACCTTCACATAACGATGAAATAAAACAGACGTATTACACGGGGTCAACTAATATTAAATGTACAGTATTAACGGAAAAGTTCCTGCTTTTATTACAAGTTAAGGTGCCTACTCTCTGAATATAATTGTAAAGCCACCATGATATTTTTCGTAATGCAATTAAATAGACTGCTAGACTATGAAGGAATTGCTACCAATATATAACACTGTGTTATAATAGTGAAGCTATTACATAGTGGACATAAAACAATGGGTATAACCTAATAGAAATGTTTTTTTTACCAATTTAATTGCATAATCTACTAATTTATAAATAGAAAATTTACATCTATGTTGGACTAAATTATACGATATGGTTTAGAGCCTCTATACTGTAATTAATCACTCTAACATTGCTGAATTATGCAATGTTCTGAGACAAAACAGCAGTTTACTGCTTGTTATCAAATCATTTTTGTTTAATATGCGAGCAGTTGTCTGTCAATAAAACGTATCATTTGTTTTGACTAGTCATAGGTTTTTCATCAACAAATATTTTTTTTTCTAAAGTAGCGGATTTCATACATTACGACTGCTGTTTAACTTTTAGGTATCTTGAAACGTTTTAAACGGAACGACCATTTAAGGGGGATATTTTTTTTAATTCTTTTTTAAATATCTTGACCTAACAGATGCAAAAAATAATAATTATATGACCCTTGAGTATTCCAATTAGGTAAAATTTGAAGATAAAATACCGAGTTTTCTTGTAAAAAACAATCTGATTTTTGCTTCGTGTGAAAAAAAGATTCGTGCCCAGGGGGACATAGCCTCAATCTAACAGTGAAGTGGCCGATCCTTTAATGTTCATCATATATCTTTTTTTGTAGTCACGATGAACACAAGTGTACACAAATACCTTATCAAAAAAATATTTCGCGAGTGACCGAAAATAAAAAAATCAGGATTATGAGAAGAAAGCTTAAAACAGTGATTATCAACAATTTCACCAATATACATGTATAGAAAACGAATACCTCTCACCTTAATCCATTAAAAAATATTTTTAAATACCACGACATATATAGGGTGTTGGAAGTCCAGGTTTGGGGTATGCACAGAAATGTGGCGGGTATAAACCGGTTAATGGGATTCCAACTCTCACCTTTTGACAGTTGGATCTCTAATGACTATACAGATATAAACAAGCAAAACCTACACATTTTAGCTTCTCATCAAAAAGATCACATACTATCACAAAAATAAATGACGGCATAAACATGGGCAGTACAATAGCAAGGACTAGTGGAACAGGAACTGCTTACCCTTCCGGAGCACCTGAGTTCACCCCCGGTTTTTAGTGGGGTTCGTGTTACTCGATCTTTAGTTTTATGTGTATGTTTTGTAGATTGTTGTTTGTCCTTTTGTACTTTTTATTTTGGCCATTGTGTTGTCTGTTCTTCAATATACGGATTCTGATTGCCTCTTTGGTATCTTCAAACTCTTCTCAATGAATACTTTTAGATAACTAACTACTAACTATGAAGGTAGAATTATTACTCTTAGGACAAACTAATCATAATACACGCTTCTTGCTTGCAGATTTAATATCGGTCATGACCTCTCCTTCGAGCCGTGTAATATGCCTTCCACCCTAGCCATTATTTTTGCATATTCAATATTAAACACTACATTATCATATAGTTATCATTTGTACCACTACGTGCTAAGGTTTTACAATTATGACAACATTGAAAAATATGTACACTGTCGTCACAACAATAACTGGATTTATTTCACTACAAACTTCTGGTCGTCTTTCACCACCATATAATTACATTACTTCCGTTTTTCATTGAAATGTTACAATATGATTGGTTATGAAGTGGTCACATGATTATAAAAGAGATGTTTCACATCCCAAATGAAACTCAAACCCGAACTTGCACGTGCCTCCATGACGACGTCAGATGTAAACAATCAATGGCGTAGTAATTTCCAACAGCAAATAATCTAACACAAATAAAATTCACAACGAAAAATTCAACTATATTAAATTTTGGTGTGATTTAAATATAATTATAAGAATTGAATGCATTCTTTTGAAGTTTCATTGGGGTATGAAAGCGTTGATCGAAGCACATTTTTACAACATGAAGCGCTACTGCGCTTCATTGAAAATGTACTTCGGTCAACGATTTCATGCCCCAATGAAACTTCAAAAGAATGCATTCAATTCTTAAGTATATGTATATAATAAAACACCATGTCTGTGAACATCAACATACACAAATAAAAATTATTACATATATTGCGACTGTCATGGCGAGCTGCACTCGATACAAAATAATGTGATAAAGTTTGTCAGTGACTTGGAGCAGGTCTGGTTTCCTCTACAAATAAAACTGACCGTCACGATATAACTGCAATATTGTTGAAAGTGGCAATAAACACATTAGACCGAATAATCTGTCTCTTGTGTGTCGATATTTGTCATTACATGTTTCATTTTTATTATTTGGACTTTTCTTTGACACACTGAGACAGAAAGCACTACTATATAAAAGTAGTAGAACGCATACAATGTGTATGCGTATGCGCTGGAAATTCTGGGATTTCTCAAGTTTTGTGTAATGCAAACACCTACCGGTCTATTCATGAAGGATTATTCTTCAACTCTAGCCCTGCACTGGACTTTAAAATATCCCTTTAGACTCCCCTTTATCTATTTTTATTTCTCTTCGCTCCATTTACAATATAAAATTAATGGTATCCATCCATAGATATTTCAACCAATCAGATTGACTCTTATATTTTAGTGGTATGCCAGACAATTCGGCCCTCGGACAACTCGGACCGTAGTAAAGGACTAGTAGGACTGTAGTCCAAGACTACTCGGACCGTATATTAAGACAACTCGGACCGTATTGAGTATATATATCAATAATACGGTCCGAGTTGACTTAACGTACAGTCCGACTAGTCCTTTTCTACGGTCCGAGTTGACTCGGTCCGAGTTGTCCGAGGGCCGAGTTATCTGGCATACCACTAAAATAAGAGTCAATCTGATTGGTTGAAATATTTAGGAATTGATACCATATAATTTTATTTTGTAAATGAAACGAAGAGAAATAAAAATGGATATAGGAGTCTCAAGGGATTTTTTAAAGTCCAGTGCAGGGCTAGAGTTGAAGAATAATCCTTCATGAATAGACCGGTAGATGTTTGCATTACACAAAACTTGAGAAATCCCAGAATTTCCAGCGCATACAAATTGTATGCTTTCTACTACTTTTATTTAGTAGTGCTTTATGTCTCTGTGTGTAAAAAAAAGTTCAAATAATAAAAATGAAATATATAATGACAAATATAGACACACAAGAGACAGATTATTCGGTCTATAAACACCTTAACCCTTAGCCCTCTCGATTTTGACTTTCGATCATTCAAATACATAAAAATAAAACCCTTTTAATATATCACTTACAAAATAATTGTTGTGCTTTCTATGTTATAATGGTTAGCGTGATTTCCTCGAGTGCAGTAAATCGTGGGTTCGAGCCGCAAAGATTGCAATATTTGTATTTGTTGCTTCTGTACTAAGCATACAACATCATAGACTAAGAACATAGACTTGTTTCAGAATCAAGAGAATGTGTCCGAGTGTTGCAACATGTGGAGAACTGCTGGTTCAGTGGGCAAGCACTATCAAAATCAAACTAAATACAATGCGAACATCATCATCTCATTGAAACTTGTTCTTGTATTGGTGTTAAGCAGCAATTAAGGCATAACTGTTAAAACTTTGCTTATGTAAACACAAAAAGGAGAGTCCAACCTGTATTAAGAGGTCACCTTGTGGACAAAGATAGGGTGATCTTTTAAGACATATGACCGCTTAAAAGAGGTTCAATTTATATGAATTTTCTATGACAATCCATGAAAATGGTGACATTTTAATACAGTTGGCTGCTAACTAGAGGTGACTGCATGGGTAGGTATGACTGTATCAATGACGAACCAGGAAGTAATATTATTGTCTTTTGTTCCAGATTGCTATACTACTGAATGCAGTTTTCTTAATGTTCATTCCATCGTTTGCCTTAATTGTATGTTATAGTGGAATAGTTGCTCATCTTTGTAGACATCATCAAACGATTGACAAGCTAACCGGAAACGGAACCAGAGGAGGTAGGTGCCGTGTGTAATTGAAGTGTGCTTCTGGTGCACTTGGAGTGGTTATTAATTAATTATGAACTGACATAGCACTTTTAGAAATGTTGATGACATTCAAAGATCAAGCAAAAGCCGTAAATCTGAGAAGGATGGACATCACAAGAAAAAAAAAAGAAAAAGGATACATTGACAAAAATTTATCTATACAACAATATACAGACAACTAAAATTACCTAGAGGGTAAGCGGTTCCTGCTCCATTTGGGGCACTCGTCGTTAAACTCATTAAAAATCGGATCACAAGTCATGAACGAGGAAAGGACGGTGTTCCGCTTGTCATAGTTACAATACCGTCCTTTCCTCATTAGGGCCCGGGTGGCTCAATGAGTTAGGTAGTTGGATTATCTAACAACTCATACAAACTTATCGCCAATACGGCGTGGGTTCGCGCCCGGCTTTGTAAATTACAAACAAATTGTACTAGACTCGCAGCCGCAAGTGATAAAATTTACCAAATGATTGGCCATGGTTGGTGGTTCTCTCCTGGTACCCCGTCTTCTTCCACCACTAAAACTGGTCGCCATGATATAGCTGAAATATTGCTGAAAGTGGCGTTAAACACCAAAAATTAATCAATCAATCATCCTTTCCTCGTTCATGACTTGTGATATCTATGTTTTATTATAAATCTACTCATACTCCTGAATGTTTCAGCAATGTGTATAGCATTAACGGATGACCATCAAGTTGATTTTATCTCCGCGGGAACCCCGGGGTATAGAAATGGGACCGAGAGCTTCTTCGGCTTGAAAGAGCGTCCGTCGGTTGTGCGGGATGTAGAAATTCACAGCCAACCCGTCCTTCGGATGAGACATAAATAAAACCGAGGTCCCGTGTTGAGAGATTGCCACCCTCTTCGCACGTTAAAGAACCCAGTGTAACAGCTCACTATGAGCATTATGCTCATGATGAGTGGTCCATAAGAGACCTGTTGCACTGGCTAAATTATCCGTCCCTACCCATCACATTTCCTTGTTTCGAGTCTCGTGGCGTTTAAATTATTCTCGTCCTGAATATAGCTGAAAAATTGCTCGCTGGACGTTAAACACCAATCAATCAATCAATCAATCAATGAATCAATCAATCAATCAAGTTGATTTTAGGGGGCCGTCGTGGGTGTGATCGTATAGTAGTTGGATATGAAGACTACCTATGCAAATAGTGCCTATGACCTCTAACGTTGTGGGTTCGAATCCCCGTCAGGCGAGGTGTACTCGATATAATATTATGTGATAAAGTTTGTCACTGACGGTAGATCGGTGGTTTTCTCTGGGTACTCCGGTTTCTTCCACCAATAAAACTGGCCGCCACTATGCATGGAATATTGTTGAAAGTGGCTTTAAATACCATAAAGCAGCAACCAATCAAACTGATTTCATGATGAATAACACGTATGCTTGGCTATTTCCAAGAAAAAAAATGATTGGTCCCTCCGACTCCGACTCCATGACGTTTTACGGTATAGTGGTTTCATTTATTTAGTATTCCAATACATATTGATATAGAAATGATTTTCTAGGAACATTTAGAAAGTGTGGCAACAATGTTTTGCCTAAAGCTAAAAGAAGAAGTGTAGTGATGACGTTCGTTGTCAGTATAAGTAAGTTTAGCTAGTACCAGTATATCCTGATTGTCATGTTTTATAGATAGTTATTTGATAGATTTTTTTTAATACAGTGCACAAAGGTCGAATTTACCTAACTGAATGAAAACGTATACATCAAATTTGATGCGCACGACGCTGTTCTGGATTAACCTTCATCAGGTACGCTCAAAATCGAAGCATAGGAAAGTCGAATGATTTAAAGTTATGGGAGTAATAAAAACCAAAGGGTTTAAAGGGGAATTTGCGGTATGCACTACAGCCAAAATTTGTGGGCGGAGCTTATAAGCAAAAATCCTCGTTGGTATGAACAGCATATTTATGAAACTGTATGTCACATGACCAACGTCACATACCTCAGAAATTGAAGTGATTTTTGTAGGTTTTAGACTAATGAAGAATATTAATTTTCAATAATACTAAAAGTTTCGTTGGGGGGAACACTTGTGACCATGCCTGTTAAATATTTTGCACCAAAAGTAACTACGAAACTGTGTATCGTTGATTTTTCCTCCTCGAGATGACCGTGGCCAAAATAATGAAGAAACTGAATGTTTGCTCCGCCCACAGCTATTTATACCCACGCTTCCCCTTTAAACAGAATAGTCAAAATCGGCTAAGGTCACATATGCCTGAGGGGAGGGGGTGAAGAACCAATTTTTGTTTGCTAATGCAATAATGTATTTAGTACATAGGAAGAAAATGTCTGCAGTTGATTTCGTCAGTTATGATAAACCCTATGTAAATACCAAATACTGCCGAAAAAAAGTTCAAGATACGAAGTGGGTAATCCAAAACGGTAATTCGATGAAGAAAAAAAAAGGACAATGGTCTGGAACACTCTACACTGGAAAGTGAGAACATGGATAGCAATAAAAACCTGTCGAGATGAACTCTGGTGCTTCGTAAGGGTAACCAGTTTCCCTTTCACTAGTGATTCTTGTTGAAAATCTGGTGATAAGTCATGAAATAGGAACAAGGGATGGAATAAAGACCACGACAAATGGAACATATCCGTGGTCATCGGCGACACAAATATTCCGTAACAGTTAACCTGGTCAAGTTGGGGACTGTAAAGCATTCGAAGTGATGATCTGTATTGCAGATTTAACAAAGGAAGACACGGTACAGAAGTTGGGAAGGATATCTAACAAAATTGGGAATGAGAACTGGGTGCTCCGGGAGGGTCAACATAGCCAACCCTACCGCGAGACCGAAATAAGTGTATCTATACATGAGTGAAATAAAACTGAGATATGCATGATTTCTCAAAAGTCAATGTTTGTGAATTTCTTACAATTTACCATAATTGCCTTTGTCAACACCGGCAACTAACAATATATCATCAATGGAATCGAGAGGGAAATAATGTCCCACTAATATTACAATTATTTGTGAACGCCTATCATATCACATGCATGTGACAATGTTTTTTTCTCCTTATATCATCACTGTGTAGTATCACCACCGGATATAGGTACCTCGTGAAGTCAGGTAAGGTCAATTATTTTCTTATTTTCATTATATTCTACGTTTTTGTGGCAAGTAAAGTTTTGTGATATTGATTCCTAATAATGTAGCTACTATTTAAGGCTGATTATGATCCATAATTGGCTTTCTCTCTATTCAAATCGTCAGAATCGGACCGGGTGGTACCTGTTCAAAGAAGCATGTGACGAGTTCAAAGTTGTAAAAAACATGTTTATCCTTCAACTATTCAATTGACGTTTTTGCAGAACAAAGTTTTATCATATTTAAGCTTGAACAACACTGTATTTCGAAATAAGCTATTGTTTGCACAGAGAAATTCATGAAAATAAAGCGACATCGCTGTACGGCAAATAGAAAGGTATCTATTCCCCGTACAGTAAACAACTATTCGCCGTACAATTTATCCGCTTGATTTACATGAATTTCTCTGTGAAAACGATAGTTTATTTCGAAATACAGTGTTGTTCAAGCTTAAATATGATAAAACTTTGTTCTACAAAAACGTCAAATGAATAGTTGAAGGATAAACATGTTTTTTACCACTTTGAACTCGTCACATGCTCCTTTGAACAGGTACCACCCTGTCAGATTCTGACGATTTGAAGAGAGAGATAGCCAATTATGGATCATAATCAGCCTTAAATAGTAGCTACATTATTAGGAATCAATATCACAAAACTTTGCTTGTCAGCAAAACGCAGAATATAATGAAAATAAGAAGAATTTGACTTTACCTGACTTTACGTTTGTTTTTCCACCCGCTTCGAGGGTACCTATATCCGATGGTGATGCTACACAGTGATCATATAACAATGTTTAATATACCATTTTGTACTATCATTACCGACCAGAAAAAATTACATTAAGGTTCAGTTCATTGAAATTGTTGTTTTATCTATAATTCATTTATTTAGTTCCCATTAAAGAGGAATTTGCAGTAGTGCTTACCGACAAAATTTGTGGGCGGAGCTTATCATCACAAATTACCGTTGATATGAACAGCATATTTATGAAACTGTATGTCACATGACCAACGTGACCTAATGGTCACGTACCTCAGAAATTTGAATTTTCGAAGTGATTTTTGTAGTTTTTTAGACTGATGAAGAATATTAATAATATTATTTTTAATAAGACTGAAAGTTTGGTAGAGAGGAACACTAGTGACTATGCCTGTCAAATATTTTGCTCCAAAAGTAACTGTGAAACTATGTATCATTGATTTTTCCTCCTCGAGATAACCTTTGTCAAAATAATGCACACTCTGAGTGTTTGCTCCGCCCACAGCTATTTATACGCACGGTCTCGGTTTAAACTGCTATTAAATAGCTTTATGCACAAAAGTATATATGTAATGCCTGCTAGAGGAAGAACGTTAGATAATATAATGTTTAATTAGAAGATTTACAATCTTATGACAAATAAGTGACATGTAATGGTTTTGAAACATGCAATGTTGGATTTTATGACAAATCAATATATCTTGACATAGTTTATTGTCAAGATGAGATGTTAAATTCGTATAGTCTGCTTGAATTCTATAAATCTTCAATAAAACATTCTTAAAAATCCAGTTTTCAAATCAACAATTTTTTTTCTAGATGTTTGTTGATATATGATATATACGAACTCTGACAATTAATTTCAAAATTGTTGGTCCATTCTTATAAAAAGTTACCCATTAGATCTCTATGTTAATTATATTTGCTAAAGTGTAAAAATCTGGATGGAGTGAATTCAAATAACAGACTGTACCATGTGACATGGAACATTTAAATATTAAAATACATCAATAACAATTGACTACCACCTATGGTCAGTTAATGAGTAGTCTTTTGATATTCAAATGTAATATGTCGCATGGTACAATGAAATATACATTGAATGCACATGTCTATTATTTTGTTTTCATGGCTTGGCTATTACACTATTTGAACTCACTCCATCCAGATTTTTACACTTCAGAAAAATCTGGATGGAGTGAGTACAAATAACAAACTGTACCATTTGACACAGGACATTTAAATATTAAAGGACATCAATAACAATTTACTATCACCTTGAGGGCCAGTTAACGAATAGCCTTTAAATATTTAAATGTCCTATGTCACATGGTACAATGAAATATATATTGAAAACACATGTCTGTTATGTTGTTTTGATGGAAGGGCTCTTACACTATTTGTACTCACTCCATGCAGATTTTTACACTTCTGAAGATTTATAGACGTCAAAGACTATATTATTTGCACATTCTCGATTAGATTGAGGATACATAAGGGGGTAATCAGAAGCTGTAAATCGAAGAATGACAGACAACACAATGACCAAAAGAAAGGGCGCAGCAAGATAAACAGTGATTCACAAAGCACTATAAGCAAAATTAAAGATTGAGCAACATGAACCACACTAAAACCCGGGAGTGAACTCATGTGCTCCGGAAGGGCTAGCAATTCTTATTCCACGTGTAACACCCGTCGTGTTCCTGATAAACGACAAGAACATCATATGATATGGCTTTTGTCCTATTCCCTTATTTACACCTTTTGTATGAGTTCTTTCCCTTGAAAACGGAGAAAATGACACCCTTTCTTGCAGAGCTCAATGAAAATAAAATATTTTTCCATAATCTGTAAAAAATGTTATCGTTGTAACTGTGAATTATCCTCTGATTTTTTACAAGGTTCAAAAATTATGCACAAGTTATTGTCCTTTTCGTTTTTCTTCCTGTGATGGGTACCATTTTTTCGTCATAAGAAAAATAACTCTTCAAAAAAGAATAAAAACGTATAATTTTAAAAAGGTCTATACGATTTGAAAAGAGTTTCCGTACTGTACGGGGATACGTATAAAGCATGAAATGTGAACCGAATTTATGGACAATGTAGGACATATTTTCTGATCCTTCCATTTTCTGGATAATGACGATATCACAGTCATAGCACCATTGAGGATGAATAATACTTTCTTTTAACATGTACATGCATAATTTGACCAAGTTCAAAAATGTACTTTTTATTATAGCATTCATTGTGTGTTGGATGCCCTTTATTCTGGCTGTACTTCTGAACCTATATGGTAACCTAGGATACGGAGGCTGGTTTGATATTATGATAGCATTAGCACCTCTGAACAGTATGCTGAATCCAATTATATTTTTTGCATTGAATACCAAAACGCTCGTATCATGACGATGTCGCAAAGTCATAGCACCACTGAGGATGAGTAACACTATATTTTGGTATGTGCATGCATAATTTGACTATTAATGCGTGAGTGACCGATTGTTGTTAAGCAACAAGTGAACATTACTTAATGATTAATTAATTGTTGAGGAAACATATCATCGTAATGTAGAGGTAAACATTTTAAATGTTTAGTCAGATGCATACAATTAAATAAATGAAAATCTTTGACTTTTAGTTCCTGGTTGATTCAAAACTTGTTCTACTTTTCTTGTTTTTTTTATGCCCCCGCGACTATTGGTCGGGGGGCATATTGTTTTACCCCTGTCCGTCCTTCCGTTCGTCACACTATAGTATGCATAGTTTGTCCCGCTAAGTCCTCCTACAGTTTTGGAGCTACAGCTTTAATATTTTGTAGGATGTTTATACACATAATGGTGGTGTGCATGTGCACAGAATTTTGATTTTCATCAAATATTCTCAAAATGACAGGTAGTTGAACTTTATAGTCATTTTTTTTTCGTACTAGCTGCATAAAGGGAACATGGTTTGTCCCGCTAACTCCTCCTACAGTTTTGGAGCTTTTGCAAGATGTTTATACACATAATGGAGGTGTGCATGTCCACATGATTTTGATTTTCATCAAATATTTTCAAAATGACAGGTAGTTGGACTTTTCATTTATGCCCCGATATAGGATATATGGTTTGTCCGGCTAACTCCTCCTACAGTTTTTGAGCTAGACCTTTTATATTTTGTAGACAGTTAGTACTTTCACTGAAGGTGTGCATATTTTATGGATTTTGACTTTCAACAATTTTTTACAAAATTATGGATGCATGAACTTGGACAGATTTTGCTAAATCCATAAAGGATATATGGTTTGTCCGGCTAACTCCTACAGTTTTTAGCTAGACCTGTTATATTTTGTAGACAATTAGTACCTACACTGAAGGTGTGCATATTTTATAGATTTTGACTTTCAACAATTTTTTACAAAATTATGGATGCATGAACTTGGACAGATTTTGCTAAATCCATATAGGATATATGGTTTGCCTGGCTAACTCCTCCTACAGTTTTTGAGCTAGATCTTTTATATTTTTTAGACAGTTAGTGCCAACACTAAAGGTGTGCAAATTATATGGATTTTGATTTTCAACAATTGTTTACAAAATTATGCTTATATGAACTTAGCCATTGAAACCTGTTAACCTGTAAACAACGCTCCTTATACTTGCGGCTCCCTCCGGGCACTCCGGCTTCCTCCGCCACTAAAACTGACCTCCACGATATGGCTGAAATACTGCTGAAAATGGCGTTAAACCCCATCCAATCAATCAATCAATCGAACATCACATTGTTAGGTACATATTCATTTATTTCAGTCATTTCTGCTTGATGCTGAATAAGCAAAGCATTGGTTTACCCTTTTGCAATTATAACCGCGGGGGAATTGTATGTGACTTACAGACACAAACTAAGACACAAACCCCTTTTAAAGTATATACATAAGTTTTCTACATCATACCCGATGAATAATATACCATTCCTTCAAATTAAGTTATATTGAAAATCCATTTTGGCTCTTCAAGACGTTTCCTTTGCAATATACCCCTACACATTCCTCAGAACCAAGCCAAAAGTTAAGGTAGTAAATTGGAATTGGGGCAGGGGTGGGGGTTGAGGTGGATAAGGTTGAGACGGGGGCATTCAGTTTTCTAGTTTATTAATAAGCTTGCATAAATCGAACACTGGACCAACCTTCATCCTGTCTAAATCGAACCTTTGTTAAATCTGAATCATGTCTAAGCTTATCATTAGCTAAGCCTAAATCCTCTCTAAATCAAACACCGAATAAATTTGGATCCTGTTTAAGCCGACATTCGCTAAACCTGAATCCTGAATAGACATAATTCCTGTCTGAACGCAAACTATGATCTTGCTTAAAGCGAAAACTGGATAAATCTGAATTCAGTCTAAGTCTGACACTGGTTTGATCTGAATCCTGTCTAAACATAACAGTGAACACTGTCCAAATCGGACATTGAATAAACCTGAAACCTGTCTAAGCGGAACACTGTATAAAAGTAAATCATGTCCAAATTGAACATCAAATTTAGTCGCAAGGTCTGAGATCCAGAACAACAATTAGTTCCAAGGGTGTCCACTTTAGACGGGCTTTTCTGTAGTTTTACAGTATGTCATCTATCAATATCAGTGTTTTCAGTACGGTACTTTAGCGGGCACATTCGAAATAAACCAGTCTCAACCTCGGTCTGAATTTCCAGCATCATACGCCGTGGTCTTTTTGTGTTGAGAGATGGCTGTTCGTTTTAATGATGTTAGTGAAATGTTTGACCAATCTGTTTCCATTGCGGTATTTTACTAGAAACATTCTAGTTTTACAGGACGCTATCTACATAAATAGAAGGACCCGGGTGGCTCAATGAGTTAGGTAGTTGGATTACATAACAACTCATACAAGCCTATCACCAATACGGCTTGGGTTCGCGCCCGGTTTTGTAAATTACAAAAAAAAGTTGCATTTATCTCGCAGCCACAAGTGATAAAGTTTACCAGTTGCTTGCCCACGGTCGGTGGTTCTCTCCGGGTACTGCGGCTTCTTCCACCACTAAAATTGGTATGCATGATATAGCTGAAATATTGCTGAAAGTGGAAATGAAACACCAAAAATCAATCAAATCAACCTATATAAATACATTATTTTACTGGAAACATTGAAATTTTCTCAGAGCGCCATCTACAATTTGTTCAATACTCACAAAAGCTGGGACCCATTATTCTGCAAAATATATTTTTATAGAATATAAAGACTCATTGCTGAAGAGTGTATCTGGTCAACATGTCTGTACGGAACACCGTTGAACACACCTTGTTGTTGGGAATAGACGGTTGTGTTCTGATTAAACATGTAAATGTTCCATGCGATCCAGATATATGAACTTAATTGTCTTCCATAATATCAGAGAAATTAGCATAACAAGTAGAAAATACTCGCATCTTCGTATCATTTCACTAAGGTGTGAGTTTTGGGTCCACAAGTCTAGTTTAATCCCACCACTTTTTATTGAAGTCCCGGTACCAAACAGGGAAAGTGAGCGGTAATGTATTTGTTTGTTAAGGGAATCGATTTCGCCCCTTTCTACGATATTTCTATTGAATTTTGGAACTGTTAAGACAGTGTGGTATTTCTTGTATTGGATTATATTGCTATTCGTGGATTGGTGAAAAATAATTCTACAACACAACGAGAAAAAATTCTTCACTTGTGCTGAGACACCAAGAGCATGACGGGACTATACCCTGGCACATCAATTCTTCCGTTTTTAGGGTTGGGCTAAGTTATTGATATTGCTCACATATTCAGCAATTTGTCAACTTTATCGTGACGTAATAAAGGACAAATGCACAGACAGATATGGTCATTTGACTGAAGAAACACTCGCTAATGACCCTTAAAAGTCAGAAATCAACCACCTTTATGCATTATATCCCCGCATCCACCGTTTTCGAGAAATCTTGTGTTATCCGATCATTTCTCATTATCTTAATCCACTCCCAGTTTTGTGATGGGGTCCGTGTTCTTCCTTTTTTAGTTTTTTGTGTGTGCTATTATGTGTCTTTACGTTTTGATTTCCGTCTTGTGAGGTCCGTTACGATTTCAGCATGAAAATGATGTTCGGTTCGTCTTTACCTCCAGTTGTTTGAAGTTGAACTCATGTCTTATTTACGTTATTTGTGTTTGTTTGTGTGTAATGATGTCCAACACATATTGTGCTGTGTTTTTCTTCGTATTGTGTATCCTATGTTGCCAGTTTCTCTGGATTTTCATTTTTTTGTATTCCCCTTCGGTATTATCTAGTGTTTATTTTCAAAATAATATTGTTTTCCAGAATGTTTTTTGGATTCACATTTTTTACTTGCCTAGACAAATCACATATGTTTTTATTTTGAAACCCGAACGTAATGAGTATCAATATACAACTATCAAGGAACAGTGGACTCTGTCGATGAAGTCGTATGGTACTTATATTTAATATATCTCTTCCAGTTGTGAATGTTTCACGATGTTCTGTAACAACGGTATGTGTTTACGTTTTACAGTATCACAGACTACCTTCAGTTAGTGAGTGATTATCATCATCATCATCATCATCATCATCATCATCATCATCATCATCATCATCATCATCATCATCATCATTATCGCCATCGTCATCGTCATCATCATCATCATCGTCATCGTCACCGTCACCGTCATCATCATCATCATCATCATCATCATCATCATCATCATCATCATCATCATCATCATGTCACTGTATGTTGGAATTGTATTATGCTATCTCACTTAAACAGTCCACGGTAGATATGTCAGTCCACGGTAGATATGTCAGTCCACGGTAGATATG
>MJUT01007689.1:1073587-1087000 GCA_002080005.1 Gigantidas platifrons
ACGCTAAAATCAGCCTCCAGCGTGAAGTAGAGTGGTAGTCTTCACTTCTCTCAATAAACGCTAAAATCAGCCTCCAGCGTGAAGTAGAGTGGTAGTCTTCATTTCTCTCAATAAACGCTATATCTATACACTTGTGTCGTATTGATGTCATTGGTATTTAAAGCTAAAATTCCATTAAGATATGTAGTGGTTTTCCCGGGTTTGTATTTATAAGCATTACCCGTGTTAGACAAATCAAAATTTTACTTTAAGCATACATCAGAATGTCTATGGTACATATCATCATGGAAACTAGAAAATTATATTTTCATTCATATCAATTACTGTTGCTATGACAATTGTAAATATTTTGTCTCTTGCCTCCTAAAGTTTGTCTACTCTTTAAAAAAAATCCTACTGTTTTCATGTTATAGATATACTTATGTGATCAGAATGTCAATTATTATTTGTGACATCTCGATGTTTGCCATAAGAATGATCGGTGACATTAAACCCATTGTATTAGATAGAACTACTCTCGTCATATAATGTCTGTATTAGCTATGATAAATCATTGAAGAACACGACGGGTGCCACAAGCGGAACAGGAATTGCTTACCCTTCAGGAGCACCAGAATTCTTCTCCGAGTTCGTGGTGATCGATCTTTTCCTTTTTTGTATAGAGTTTTGTGGTCCATTTGTTATCGCTTCGTCCTATTTCCTTAAATCATAGTAGTGTCTGTCCTTCAATTTACTGGTTTTGATTACCCCCATTTTGTTTCTACAAACAACGACAAACAACAACGTACTAATTTTACCTTCATCCTCACTTACACCCAGATATGTTTATATTCAATTTGTGATTAGGGAAGCGTTGGCGGTGTCAATGGGGCATTTGACGCTTCCACTTTCGGGGCTTGGCCTGTATAATGAGCATTAAGCACAGCTAGAAATGTACATATACGTTAATAACGGTTTCTAAAACACAATTTAAAGAAACGATTTGGATCATAGTGAACCATAGTATGAAAATAACTACAAAATTCAAATTTGAATCAGCATCTGAACATGTTCTCAACTTTCAAGGTTGCATAATAAATTTATTTATTTATGCCACTCCATTTAATTTTTTTTTCAAAATACTGTCGTAATGACACTTTGCGGATGGTAATGCCCGATAATCTATTAGTGCTCCTGGTATGGAGGATCCTACTCAGACTAGACAACGACACGAGACATCATATGCGCTCAGAAGGAAGCCTAACTTTAAAGCCAGTACCGAAACAGGTCAGACGCTCCATAATTGGGACCTGACGGCTGCTATTAAAAGTATTAGTTGAGTTCTTAAAGTCAACACCTGTCTTATTATGACAGGTAATTAATCATTGTCATTACGCCCACACATATAAAATTACGACATTGCAACAGAGTAAGAAAGACGTTCTAGTTTGGAGAGGATTAATTTTGTATATGCTCTAAGCTCTAATTATTGTATTAGTGTTTTATTCGTTAAAGATCATTGATGTGTCGGAGTCGGAGATAACATATACGAAGAGTATGAAGATACCAAAGGGGTATTCAGAATCCGTATATCGAAGAAGGACAGACAACACAATGGCCAAAAGAAATAGAAGAAAAGGACAAAAAACTACTAGTATCTACAAAACAGACAGAAAAAACTAAAGATTGAGTAACACGAACCCCACTAAGAACCGTGGGTGAACTCAGGTGCTCCGGAAGGGTAAACAGTTCCTGCTCCACTAGTGGCACCCGTCATGTTAATCTAGTTACATGAATGAAGAAAGGACTGGGGAGAGTTCACAACAAGTGAGAAATATCCGTGGTCATTAAAGATCCTTGCGAAATCATTGCTTTTTTGTCGCGTTGCTACTATCGTTTTTAGTTCGTATTGTTTTATGATTTCAGATGACAATTACTCCTTACAACGGAAATTTTCACTTGCGATGGTCAGCGATGACGTGCGTTGTCGCTGCGATGGAGTAGCGATGTTGTAAGCGACATCGCAAATCCGTCGCATCGCTGTGTCACCCGGAGTATAAACCCACCTTAATATTCAAGATTAAAGCTTTTTTTGTAACAACGCTGTTCGTTTATATATGACTAATTTGATTTGATTTTTGGTGTTTTTAACATTTTTTGCCTACAGATATTGACCAACTTTGTCTAAGATCAAAACGTAGCTAGAGCATAGGGTATTGCATTTCTATCAGAAGAAATACGATAACCTATTGCTGGTTTTTTTAATTATTTAATATTATCAGACGAATGTATCGGCTAATAAATGAAAAAAACCATATATAACATATAGATATAAAAGGAAAACGATTTATATTGCCATCATAAAAAAACAATGAAGCATTTCAGAGACCAATCAGTATCATATTGGGTACAAAAGCGACATACACAGCTTTTAAAGTTGATTTTTGTCGATGGGAATGTACTTTTCCATCAAGCATCACTACTGTTTTCGCTATATGGATCTGTAATGCTTGTCACCATTCGTCAAGCTCAAATTTTCGAGCTCTCGTTGGCGTCAAATGGACCTGAATTCGTCAAACTTATTTTTTCGAGCTACCATTAGCATCATATGGACTTGCATTCATCAAGCTCAATTGTTCGAGCTACTGTTAGCGTCATATGGACCTGCATTCGTCAAACTCAATTTGTTTAGCTACTTTTAGCGTCATATGGACCTGCATTCGTCAAACTCAATTTTTCGAGCTACTGTTAGCGTCATATGGACCTGCATTCTTAAAGCTCAATTTTTCGAGCTACTGTTAGCGTCATATGGGCCTGCATTCGTCAAGCTCAATTGTTCGAGCTACTGTTAGCGTCATATGGACCTGCATTCTTAAAGCTCAATTTTCGCGTTAGCGTTAGCATCAAATTGAAAGAAAATCTTATCGTTGACATTATTTTGCGCAACAAATATTCGTAAAGCGTTTTACATGATGCCTCATTCCCATCTTCATTTACTCACATGCTTCTGATTTTCTCTGGTTAAGCCAGAAAAAGGAGATTGCACATGAAATATTGCTGAAAGTCGCGGTTCACACATATGTATATTCTTTTTGTAAACAAAGCAACCAATGAAGATAGAGTACTGTAGTAAGAAGAGATGTTATTCATGCATAAAACATTAATTCCCACAATGCAACTAGATGCAATGCAATGTGTGTCAATTGGCTAAGAGACTGTCACTGTTACTATGATAAAACCTTGAATTTATTATTCGTTTTTCCTTTCTATAAACAAGCATGCATAGTAAGGAATTGATGTAGATTTAATTAATACCAACCAAAGGATACTGAAGCACTGCTTTTCAAGAAAATACACTCCAAGCAATAAATCCATTTACTCTTACTTGAGGATTGCAATTTGTGTAATTAAATTAATTATAACGAATAATTATTTTCATTCGATTTTGCAACCATGATAATAGGATATTCTAATCTATATTTATTGAGTAATCGACTTTTACTTGACCTGAAACACAAAATTATATACCAAGTAATTATATCTTGATAAGAAAAAAATCGAACTTTGTTTGATTTACCACGCAAAATTCTATATACAAAATAATACCTTGATAAGAAAGATATCAAACTTTACTTGACATAAAACACAAAATGATAAACAAAATGTACCAAGTAATACCTTGATTAAAGAAATGGACTTTTGCTTGACTTGAAACACAAAAATATCTACGCAATAATACCGCGATAAGAAAGCAATCAATTTCATGCTGGCTCATGATCTATTGGTTATAACAGACAACGTGACATATATCATGTACTGCGTACATTGCCTTCCTTTGTTGTAAGTAGATATAGGGCAGAACAAATGAATATTTATCAATTCTAAACTGTCAGAAAGTTTATCTACATTTTTTATCATCACATTTGAATACTATGAAATATTTAAATAATGGTTGAAGCCATTAGCTATCGTTTAATATAACAATATAATGCATGTGACAACGTCTATGTCACGTATGATTTGATTTTTGATTTTTGGTGTTTAACGCCACTTTCAGCAATATTTCAGCTATATCATGGCGACCAGTTTTAGTGGTGGAGGAAGCCGGAGTACCCAAAGAGAACCACAGACCCTGGGCAAGCAACTGGTAAACTTTATCACTTGCGGCCACGAGTCGAGTGCACCCTTTTTGTAATTTACAAAGCCGGGCGCGAGTCCACGCCGTATTGGTGATAGGCTTGTGTGAGCTGTTAGATCCAGCGACCTAACTCGATTAGTTCCCGTCCGTGGATATTTCGGTTGTTCGAGAAGTAGAACTGAATGCCACAATAGTACTGAAATGTTATTGAATGTTAAAAGTCCCTAACTCATATGACAACCTTTAAATAGCATTACATTTCTACACATTTTCATTCTGTAAATACAGAAAACTTTATTTTACACTGATTATTAATACAAAAGATGAACTCGATCTGCAAACTGTACCCCGTTAGACCGACCACTCACTTTTACTAAGCCTATTTAGTCTATGCTCTATTGGCCCTTTGGTTTACATACCCCCGAAGACGTTTCAATTATTTGACCTTCCAATGTGTTGACTAGGGAAGCACCCGGTGAAAGTGGTTCCAGAAATTAGATATCCACGTGTTTGTTCTATAGACAGTTTTTTTTTTCTCTTCTACATAAAAACATATTGAAGTCAAAATGAAATTGCACTTGAAATTGTTCTTAAAGCAAAACATTGACTTTCCTATACTGATTCCGCATGTATAGGACTTTCATTCGTAAACAACTAACAGTACAGTTGTATAGCACTAATTGGTATAATTGGTAAATGATATATATCCCTCTAGCATTTCGCATTCAAACAACATCTTAACTGGATATAGCATAATGCTAAAAGTACACACATTCTTGTGACACCGATGCAGTAATCTGCGGGTACATTTCGGATTCTTTTTTGCCGGAAGAATATTCTGTTTTATTTTTTTTTTAAAGAAAGCCTTAATGATATGAAACAGTTTGTTTTGAACCACTGCAAAGCTCTATTTCTCATCGATATTCTCTCCAATAGACTGTATGAAAACTTACAAAAACCACAATGGCGATAATGTAAGCAATTTTACTGCCTCGTGTTCCAAGAGCTGCTTGTGTAATGATATTAGCCAAGGTCGTCTAATTGGTATTAACCTACTTCAGAAAGGACATGATAATGTTCTGGTCTTTCTTAAGATATTGTTTAAATGAATCTCAAAATGAATGCGTATCAAAAGTGTTCAGTGCTAATTCATGTGTGTTTGTTTGTTTGTGGTAAGTTAGCTTCCAGACTAGTGAAGCTGAAAATGTGATTGGTTAATGTATATGATATTTGCAAAACAGGTAGGCTCACTTCGGAAATGACATATGATATCATGGCGAACAAAATCCCTTTCTAAGAAACAGCCACAAAACTTACAAGTGGCTATTAAATCCATTGTTATAGAATTTGAACATTGCTTGAAATCAGTAAATAATGCACAACAATAGAGAAATAGACAGAATAAAATACAAATACAAGGTATATTTCGTATTTTATTTCACCTTTCATGTTTCATTTTTTCAGGAAAATATTGTATGCGATATTCTATAGTAGTGAGTGGGTGATTGTTGCTTGACACCAAATCAGCAACTCTTCAGCTATATGATGGCGAGAACAAGTTAATTTTCAATGGGATGATGATAAGGTCAGCTTTATACTAGACCAACACGCTTAGTTGGATTTTCATAGTGCTAGCTCACTGAAGCAACAGGCCGCGGATAGATATGTCGCCCCACTAGCACACATTATCCTTATTCAGAGCCAACCAGCATTTGCCCTTTCTATTTATTACTGTTTGCTTAGCGGAGAAGCAACAAATGCCAATTTCATAGTCTTTGGTTTGACCCGATCGGGCATCGAACCCAGAAAACATCACACTTGAAGCGAGCACACTAACAATTATACCACCGATGCGGCTATATTCTATAATATTATTTATACAACTACCTATGCAATCAGCGGCTATACATATTATATTTTTTATCATTTTAATATGACGTCATTCACTGGCTGTGTAAACAATACCGTAATTTCGTGTTTTTATTATGTAAACATTAAAATGGTACTTTTGTTCCTTCCATATTATCCTTGTCCCGGAAAAATTCTAAGATAACCGTCTATCGACTTCGTTTTAGTAAATTGTGTGTTCAGATGTCATTGTTTTCATTGTACATTGTCACCTAGTAGTAGTTACTGACTGATATGTGTGGAGTTTTTTTGTTTTTTTTTTTTAATTGTGTAAATTGCTAAAATCTATATAAATTTTTTTAATTTTTTTATACAATTATAGTCTTTTGTTGAAGTCAATACGAGTTTTTATGGACCTTAAAAACGATATTCACCGAAGCCTTTAGGCTGAAGTGAATATCGTTTTCAAGGTCCATAAAATCTCGTATTGACCAATACAAAAGACTGTAATTGTTTTATTACATTGAAATGAAAAGTGAAAATGAAACCAAGTCAATATGAAATTAATCACTTCATTATGACGTCATACATAATGAAATGGAAAGGGGAAGTGAAAGCGAGTCAATACGAGATTTAATCAAACAATATCAAATTTTACGGAATGTCAGGTGACAGCATGATAGCCAATAAAATAGTTTAAATAAAACCATTATGTAATAATAAAAAAATGTCAGCAAATAGGAAAATATCAGCTACTTAATTTCAATTCGGGATATATGTCCATATAGCAAGAACGATTGCAAGCATGAATGTTAGCGGATTTTTTGCAATGAGATGCATTTCCAATATCTTCTACAGCTTAAAAAAAATATGAGTGATTTGTATTTGGTTTTTCAATCTTTCGACTTTGAGCGTACTTGAAGGGTATTCCAGAAATGTCTTGTGCGCACTAAATTAGATATCTACGTTTCTATTTTCTTACTAGAGTCGAAATAATTCATGAAAATTAAAGTGTGGATGACATTTTAAATTTCGCATGTACTTACAAAGATGTAGACACAATAAATTATAAAGGTCAGCCAAGCAGGTTAACATATGTACTTTATTAAATTCATTCACACCACAAAATAAATCATTTATGTACTATGTAAACACTTAAATGACAAACAGGAATTTTACAAGTGACATAAAACGTAGATATAAAATGTAGCGCGCATGACGCTTTTCTTGAATAACCTTCATTAGGTACATTAGTTACGCTCAATATCAAAAGATGGAAAACCAAATAATTTTAAAACATTGGGGGGGGGGGACCAATAAAACCAAAGGCCCTAAACAGGAGAGCCAAATTGGGCGCTAATGTCACCTATGTCTGAGGGAGGAGAACCTTAGTTTTGATAAAAAGTACATATTTGGGAACTGTAAATTTCAATAATGAATAGGATCTAATAAATCATGTCGATACCGAAACCCTGACTACTGGGCGGATAATATCCTCTGAGATTAACAGAGGAATGGACCCAGAAAAACGTAAATATGAGGTAACACTTCGTAGTTTCAGTTGTTTTTTCTTGATATTGCAGTTACGTCACCGATAAATATGATTGATATACTACTGCTACATAAACGTTAGAGAAACACGAAGGGGCAATCAAGAATGGACAATCCAGAAAGTCGGGCGATAATATACAATTATCACCCTTGTTGGAGTGGGACCCGACGGTTGGTCTCCCAGAGAAAAGTAAGGTCACCTGAGGGCTTGCCCGAGGATGACCTAACTTTTCGAGGGGAGACAAACCGTCGGGTCACACTCCAACAAGGGTGATAATTGGTATAATATATAGAATATTTTTGCATCAGACACCAAGTAATAGAATACCTGCGGCTTTGCTACAGACGCCATGTTTGTTGTCTGTTGAATCTAGGGAAGTAATTATAATTGGAAACACGTGAGGCTCACGTGGGAATTTCCTTGGGATTTCCTCGCGAGCGGTGGACCTTACTATATATAGCAATGAGACCTTACGATTAGCGGTTGACCCAACGAATGGGTAAATATTACATGTACGTGACTGTGTTTTATCAAATCAGATTCAAGATATTTATATGAGTATATAATATTTAGCATTACAAAACGTGAAGACATATAATATTTAGCATTACAAAACGTGAAGACATAATATTTAGCATTACAAAACGTGAAGACATATAATATTTAGCATTACAAAACGTGAAGACATGTAATATTTAGCATTACAAAACGTGAAGACATATAATATTTAGCATTACAAAACGTGAAGACATATAATATTTAGCATTACAAAACGTGAAGACATATACTATTTAGCATTACAAAACGTGAAGACATATAATATTTAGCATTACAAAACGTGAAGACATATAATATTTAGCATTACAAAACGTGAAGACATATAATATTTAGCATTACAAAACGGAACTTATAACGTGAAGACATATAATATGACAAGATAAACACCACAAACTTCACTATTCATTTTTCTTCTAGGTATACCAATTTTCGCGGATTTCGTAGGTAAGATCAAACCACGAAATTCAGATTTAAACAAATATTCGTCGACATGTATATGTACTCATTATATAGCAGGTTAACCCTGAAATCACTCATACACGAAAATATATTTTTCTTCAAAATACCTAAATGTTTATCCATGACAAACATAATCTAAAATGTAAATACTACAACAATAGAGAGATATTGGAAATATTAATTTGTACAGTAATAATATGTAGATGTCATTTAATGAAGTTTATATTCCAATAAAAACGTAGATATCTAATTTAGCGCGCACGACACGTTTCTATGATAACCTTGATCATGTATACTTATGATCAACTAAAAAACTAATAATGTAGACGTCTTTGGTAGCAAGTAAACATAAAAGTGTGAACAGGAGAGCTACGATTGGCTAGTTATATATGCCTCAGGAGATTGACCTTCTAAAACACGTAATAAGACAAACAAGACGGGAAATTATTAATCGAATTTAGCCGTTTTCTTATCATGTTAGAGCAGTGAATCAAAACCTTTCATCTATCAATTAGATATATGTTATATGGCTTGATTATACAATTTACATTGTATTATTAGTAGCAGTAGCAAGTAGGCTTATATCTGGTTTACTTTCGGTAATTTTGTTTGTGGCTAAATCTTTAGCTTTCTCTGTAATGTTTTGTAGATCGTTGTTGGTCCATTTGTTCGTTTTCGTTTGGTCATTGTACTATCTGACCTTCTTCCATTTACGGCTTCTGATTACTCCTTTGGATACCAAACCATACATGATCACAAAGGAACCGAACAATTTGTAATTTTAAATAATTTAATTTAATTTGAATACTGCAATCTGATTGGCTGATCCGCCTGGAGAAATTTTTGGTTATACTCGATAACCGGGGTTGGTATTGTGACGTCACCAACATATTCATTCGCCAACGACAAATTCAAATAGTCACACGAAATAATCGTAATTAAAATCAAGGAATCATCAAATTTTGTCGTAAAAATTAAATTATAAGGAATATTTGACATTTTTTAGCAGGTTATACTTGTATAACTTGGTTTTGTACAGTTTACGCTCTTCATAAACCGCTTCGCGGTTTAATAAGCGTAAACTGCCCCAAACCAGGTTATATCGTATAACCTGTTCCAAAATTTCAAATATTCCTTAAAAAGATCAAAGAAAAAAATGAATGTCATCGAAGTGTAGTTGCTTCAATCATTGTTTCTTATATTATTTATATTAATGGAATCGTGACGTAAAATCAGTGTTAACTTTCTATTTTAGAATCATATTAAACTTGTTTTGCTCTAAACCAAAGCTTAAGTATTTGCAATTATTTGTTTAGTAAATATTACTTGAATTATAATTTTGTTTTATTTTCTCAACAGACCCGTGTCATATTCAAATTTAATGAAATATAGATAACAGTTTGTTCCATTGGTAATGACAAATGTGATTACTTTTCAAACATGCATGTTCAGTCAGTTAAGATGAGAGGTGATTAAGAGTTTAGTTGGTATTGGTGGAATTGATGACTGTTTAAACTTGTCATATATAAAAGATCTCCTTTTATAGCAAAATGTCGTGTGGCTATTATTACTCGAATCGATACATACGCGAGGTTCATGGGTTTCTCCACCCCTTTTTGGGGGATCAGTCATTGCCTTAAACGTCCCCAAAGCGCGTACACCCTCTTAATCTTTGAATACCTTGCTACGCCACTTTTGACGTTAATTGCGTGCAAACAGTCAATTATGACGTCATTAACACGACTGTTTCACACGTGTAATTTGTGACATGCTATTATGAAAACGTAATACTGAAAACAATCCAGCAATATATTATAAGTATGTATAAATCAATACAATTAGTTCCTAAGAAGAGTTTGAAGGGGTAATCAGAATCCGTAAATCAAAGAAGGCCAGACAACATAAAGACCCAAAGTAAAAGGACAAAAGGACAAACAACGATCCACAAGGCATGCGCATAAAGCTAAAGTAACACGAACCCAACTAAAATACGGGGTGAATTATGACGTCAATAACACGACTATTTCACACCTGTATCTTTTCACAATCTGCTTAGAAAACGTAATGCTGAGGACAATTCAGTTATATGTTCTAATTCTTTATATTTCAATACGATTAGTTCCTAACCTAACCTGCTGTTCCGCAAGTGATAGAAAATACGACAAGCGGGGGCATATCCGTGATCATATGTAACACGTGTATTCTGTAAAGTTGATTATTATAATATTAATAGAATGCAAGTCATCTAAGTCCTCAAAGACATTTTGTTCACAATGTAAAAATATCCGTGATCATATGTAACACGTGTATTCTGTAAAGTTGATTATTATAATATTAATAGAATGCAAGTCATCTAAGTCCTCAAAGACATTTTGTTCACAATGTAAAAATATCCGTGATCATATGTAACTATCATCAATATGATATGCACAAATGTATATACTTTTTAATGTTTTGTAAGAAATGACCTTTGAATTCTGTTTAATACTATATTTATCTACAACAGGAAATTAATATCCGGTTCACCAAATGGGGTTGATGTACATCATTTTTTGTAATAATTTTTTTGTTATTTTGTTTTTTCTTGCTTGTGCTTCTATCATTAATTTTAGGATATGGAATTATTACCTCCCGGCTTGTAAAATAACCACTTCGAAATTATTATTTCCGACAGGAGGCAAGAAAACAATACCTAGCTCTATGTGTACCATTGATTTGTGTTCATCTAAGTAATTATGTCTTTGCGATATTATTCAAATAATTCTGACAACAAAGAATTTATAAAAGAAAAAATCATTATCGGTTACTGTAGGGTTAAGGTTATTTTGTTTATCGCCACTTTCAACAATATTTCAGTAATATCGTGGAGCTCCGTTTTATTGGAGGAGGAAACGGGAGTACATGGCGAAAACCACCGATCGCTGCACGTCACTGACAAACTTTTATTACATAATATTGTATCGAGTAAATCTCGCCGTTATGGGGATTCTAACTCACACTGATTACATAGGTAGTTGTAAATCCAAATACCATACGATCACAACCACGACGGTACCTTCGTTTAGTGCATTTTATGTTCATCTGCAAATTTGGTGAGAGCAATATGACTTTTATCTCTATGAGAACAGATTTTAAATTTTTTTAAACTAAGCCTAATACGTATTTTGTACATTAATGATATGACGGATCCAGTTGTACCTATGGGGAGACTCTGTAAATAAGATGAACTGTGAGCTAATGCTCACTTATGATACCCCCGCATATATGTTCAATGTGTATAAAAACCAAATAAGTCGGCAAACAGGAAGTAGGAATCTGACGGGTCCAAAAACGCTTCCCACAATATGGTATACCTATATGAAGCTTGTGACAAAATATCAGATTTCTGCCATTAATATTTTCTGAGAAAAATGCGACGAAAAATATCTTGTAATAAAATGTAAAAATAGTTTGAAGAGATGAAAGGGGAAATCAGAATCCGAGGAGGGACAGAGGGACAGCCAACACAGTAATCAAACGAGAGAGTAAAAAAGGACATACAACGAAGTATAATAAAACACTACACAAGGAACTAAAGATCCACGAACCCCACTAAAAACAGGGGATGAACTCATGTCCTCCAGAAGGGCAAGCAGTTCCTGCTCCACTAGTGACACCCTTCGTACCGGAGTACACAAAGAAAACCACAAACAACGATGTATAAAACACTACACAAGAAAGTAAAGATCTAGCACCACGAACCCCACTAAAAACAGGGGATGAACTCAGCGTGAGTGATGATAGGTACTGATTGCACAGGTAGTTGTAAATCAAACTACCATACGATCACGACTACGATAGCTTCTGATGCTATCGAGGGTTGATGACATATAGGGTGTAATTGACCTCATGATAAAAATAAGTAGCTCTTGAAATTATAATGTTATAGTCTTCGAGAAAGTTGCACTTATCGTATGATAAAGTATCATTAACGATGGATATCCGATTATTGTTAAAGACGCCATGGCTCAGATTAGAAATAAATTGTGATACAATGTATATACTTATAAACGACATGGTTCTATTTTCAGATGTAACTGACATTTAGTTGATCCGACCTAAAAGGATTAGAAAATACTTCCTTAAAAAGCTACCAGCAGGGAATTAAAAATATGAAGAGCCTATGCGTTGTTTTCCTACACATCATTATGTGACTGACAAAATAAAATAATAGTGCTTGGTTATTTCTTCTCTTTGACGTGTTGGTTGGTATTTTAATATGATTTGTTATGGTAAAACAGAGACGATAATTACAGAAATAAGCGTCTGATGCACCATAAGTAGATCACCACTGTGGAAGAGTAGACATGTCACTTCACTCGGGACACTATTCTGATTCCGAGGCCACCATTCTTTATTCTTTTATAGTCTTTGGCATGATCCTACCGGAGCGCGATCCCATGATCTATCGCACTCGAGGCGATCACGCTAACCATTGCACCACAGATGTGATTCACTGACATGGTATATAAGATATATCATGCATTTAATTAAACAGCACCCAAATAAACTCAGATTCATCTTACTCAAGCATGTATAACCTTTCCCAATCTTCAGCTTTCTCAGTTAGGTCATTTTGTTTTCTTTGTACCCTTAACATTTTCATATTTTCATGTTTATTGGTCTTTTAAATTTTAGCGTACTCGGTGACAGCTACAACAGAAACGCGTCGTGTAGAAAAATCGTAGAAAGAGACATAACTGATACCCATCACACACTGATACATAACCGATACCCATCACACACTGATACATAACCGATACCCATCACACACTGATACATTACCGATACCCATCACACACTGATACATTACCGATACTCATCACACACTGATACATTA
>MJUT01007689.1:1108757-1130869 GCA_002080005.1 Gigantidas platifrons
ATACACAGAAGATAAAAACCTGCACAGATTCCAACGACAGTACATATATACACAGAAGATAAAAACCTGCACAGATTCCAACGACAATACATATATACACAGAAGATAAAAACCTGCACAGATTCCCTTAATATAATATATACACAGAAGATAAAAACCTGCACAGATTCAAAAAACCCTTCAAATCAGAAAGACAACATACGATCACAAAATTGAATGAAACAAAAGACAGAACATTGGTACATTATGAAACTAAAGATATTATAGCACTTAACATTAAATTTTAGTAGCTTAGTCAGTTCGATGATACTGAAAATATCCCACGGTAATATCAAATGAAAACAGGTATAACTCATTAATAGATCAAAGATCAAAGGAAAACAGGTATAAATTATTAATAGATCAAAGATCAAAGGAAAACAGGTATAAATTATTAATAGATAAAAGGAAAATCGTTAGAAATGATTAAAAGAACTGAAATATTGATGAAAATGACATTAAACATGCATAATTATCACTTCTTGGATTGTTTTCTCGAACTGCCATTTAACAGGTTTTTTTTTTTAGAGATAATCGTTCGTTTTCAGAATCATTAAATGTATTTGTTAAAAATTACCCTTCCTGACTCTATCTGTTTACTGGTGTATGTTGTTTATGCTTTCGTGAAAGATTCTTGATTTGTAGTCATTAGCTCCTATATGGGCGTGACTTGCGCTAATTATTTTTCCTTCATTTCTTTGATTACCATTTTTAACCTAAAACGATCGTTCACTGATCGTATAACTATACTATCACCCTGTAATAATATTGTATCAATTAAAATGTAGATATCTAATTTAGTGCACATTGCACAATCATGGAATGACATTCATCAGATACGCTCATAATCAAAAGATTGGAAGCCAAATTAGAATATGAAGTCTTTGGATTTGATTTTTGATTTTTGGTGTTTAACGCCAATTTCAACAATATTTCAGCTATATCATGGCGACCAGCTTTAGTGGTGGAAGAAGCCGGAGAGAACCACCGACCATGGGCAAGTAACTGGTAAACTTTATCACTTGCGGCTGCGAGTCGAGTGTACCCTTTTTGTAATTTACAAAGCCGGGCGCGAACCCACGCCGTATTGGTGATAGGTTTGAATTAGTTTTTAGGTAATCCAACTACCTAACTCATTGAGTCACCCACTAACTATACATATACTGTACCTTATGTAAATTATATGTCCTTTATTTCCGACAACATATGTTTTGTTTCTTACTAGAGTTGTTTAAGTGTAATATTGGATAGAATCTCATCTTCACCTACATCCATATCTTTTCTTACTAAAGCTAAGATTTCCGCAAGAAAACGATGTTTGGTTCGACTTTACCTCCCGTTGTATATGGGAGGGTGCATATGGTGCTTACGTTATTTGTGTATGTTTGCGTATAGTGTGTTGTGTTTTTATTTTTCTTGACATTGTGTAACACGTGTTGCTATTTTCCTTGGATTGTCCTCTATATTGATTACTCCTTAGATATTCTCTAACATTTATTAAGTGCAATATTGGATTGTCTCTCATGTTCACCTAGATCAACAATATTGGATTGTCTCTCATGCTCACCAATATCAACAATATTGGATTGTCTCTCATGTCCACCTATATCAACAATATTGGATTGTCTCTCATGTTCAACTAGATCAACAATATTGGATTGTCTCTCATGTTCACCTAGATCAACAATATTGGATTGTCTCTCATGTTCAACTAGATCAACAATATTGGATTGTCTCTCATGTTCACCTATATCAACAATATTAGATTGTCTCTCATGTTTACCTATATCAACAATATTGGATTGTCTCTCATGTTCACCTAGATCAACAATATTGGATTGTCTCTCATGTTCACCTATATCAACAATATTGGATTGTCTCTCATGTTTACCTATATCAACAATATTGGATTGTCCTTCATGTTCACCTATATCAACAATATTAGATTGTCTCTCATGTTCACCTAGATCAACAATATTGGATTGTCTCTCATGTTCACCTATATCAACAATATTGGATTGTCTCTCATGTTAACCTATATCAACAATATTTGATTGTCTCTCATGTTCACCTATATCAGCAATATTGGATTGTCTCTCATGTTCACCTAGATCAGCAATATTGGATTATCTCTCATGTTCACCTATATCAACAATATTGGATTGTCTCTCATATTAACCTATATCAACAATATTGGATTGTCTCATGTTAACCTATATCAGCAATATTGGATTGTCTCTCATGTTCACCTATATCAATAATATTGGATTGTCTCTCATGTTCACCTATATCAACAATATTGGATTGTCTCTCATGTTAACCTATATCAACAATATTGGATTGCCTCTCATGTTCACCTATATCAACAATATTGGATTGTCTCTCATGCTCACAAATATCAACAATATTGGATTGCCTCTCATGTTCACCTATATCAACAATATTGGATTGTCTCTCATGTTCACCTAGATCAACAATATTGGATTGTCTCTCATGTCCACCTATATCAACAATATTGGATTGTCTCTCATGTTCACCAATATCAACAATATTGGATTGTCTCTCATGTTCACCTATATCAACAATATTGGATTGTCTCTCATGTTCACCTATATCAACAATATTAGATTGTCTCTCATGTTCACCTATATCAACAATATTGGATTATCTCTCATGTTCACCTATATCAACAATATTAGATTGTCTCTCATGTTCACCTATATCAACAATATTGAATTGTCTCTCATGTTCACCTAGATCAACAATATTGGATTGTCTCTTATGTTCACCTATATCAACAATATTGGATTATCTCTCATGTTCACCTAGATCAACAATATTGGATTGTCTCTAATGTTCACCTATATCAACAATATTGGATTGTCTCTCATGTTCACCTATATCAACAATATTGGATTGTCTCTCATGTTCACCTATATCAACAATATTGGATTGTCTCTCATGTCCCCCTATATCAACAATATTGGATTATCTCTCATGTTCACCTATATCAACAATATTGGATTGTCTCTCATGTTCACCTATATCAACAATATTGGATTGTCTCTCATGTTCCCCTATATCAATATCTTTTCTTACTAGCGTTTTTTTAAGTGTAATGTTGAATAGTCCATCATTTAGTTAATCAATGATGTTTTTATCATGTTTTATATAAATTGATTACCTATATACAATTGTAGCTGTATTCAGGCAATCATGTGTATGGCTCTTGAGTTTCATGCTCCCAAAATATTTTTTATATTATTTGACTATCAAATCGTTTGGCTTTGAGATTGTCTGATGAAGAAAAGATTGAAGATACCAAAGGGGGTGATCAGAAACCGTAAATCGAAGAAGGTTTTTTTTCCAGAAACGCGTCGTGTGCACAAATCAGATGTTTATGTTTTAATTGAAAATCTAATCCAAGTACATATACGTTTTTTTCTATAGCGACATGATTCCAGACAAAGAATATAAATAGTTAATATCACTGATTGATGGTGTAAATAGTGTTTATCTGTCAAAATCGAATATAAACGACAGCCGATGAATAACAGTGCTATATTGATGGCGACAATGGAAGAGAAACGCCAGGCAAATCTGTATTACCTTGTAAATTAGCTATAGACTCAGTTAACTGGTTTATCGATGTGTTGCGTCCTTGACGACAGTCAGATTCGAGATGCCAAAACGTCAAATCGACGCTGTATTTATACCCTCTGGCAAAACCATTGCGCGGCTCACAGAATTGGAAATCGCTTATTAGTTATTACTAACAACTATATTCCTGGCTCACGGCATAGAATATGCATGTAGTTTCATAAATAAGTGAAAGTTTGTCGTTATTTCAATGAAATAGTGAAAGTTTATAATAAAACGATAAAATTCGCTATCACAGAACCTAACTATAGCGTTTCTGTGTGACGTCATTTTAACAGAAAATAGTCCATAAGCAGCACTTAATAAAAATACTTATTACATGTATATTACATGTATATTTCAATATTCAACAACATAATTATGAAAATGGAAGGCCAGCCATTAATTTATAATAACAATTTACTTGAATCTAAATTCTTATTCAAGTGACTATCAAAGTACGGTAAACCGGAAGTAACCATTCGATAAAATGACGATCTCCTTTTAAATGAACAAGCACTTGTCACTATGGAATTCCTGCAAAAACACACCAATAACGGTGTGATGGAACCGTTAAAATTAATGAATAGGTAACTGAATTTATGTTTTACAAGCTCTTTACTCCCTGAACATATGAAATCAATTTAAATACGTGAAAACGTGATCGAGGTGCCTGAACATTACGAGTTGAATTTTACCGCAATTGACACTTAATAATTATGACTCATAATACAGTATTCGACAATGATTTAAGTAATTTCTAAAATAATACTGACCGGAATTAATAATAATCGATAAAATAACTAGCCAAAGGTGTCTTGGTGCATTATTACCATCTAAGACTTACATATTTTAGAAATTTAACCCCAATTTCTTATTACATTATCTTTATAAAATTAATGACACATATCAAGCTTTACGTTTATAACAATATAATCAGTGAACGATCGTTTTACGTTAAAAATGGAAATTAAAGAAATGAAGGAAAAATAATTAGCGCAAGTCACGCCCATATAGGAGCTAATGACTACAAATCAAGAATCTTTCACGAAAGCATAAACAACATACACCAGTAAACAGATAGAGTCATCTACCTCCTGTCCTCAGTTCTAATCAGTGTTTATCACCACTAAAGTAGTGAGTTCGAACGAACCCCGTTCATGGCGAGGTGCACTATATACAACATTATGTGATCAAGTTTGTCAGTGGCTTAGGACAGGTCGATGGTTTTCTCCGGGTACTCCAGTTTCCTCCACCAATAAACTGACCGCCACAATATAACTGAAATGTTGTTGAAAATGGTCTTAAACACCATCAACCCATAAACTTAAACACTGTTTAATAAAGGAGCCTAATACTTCAGTTGATGAGAGGTAATCGGATTTAAGTTATATTTTATTTCATTGTCAGAAACGTCATAAGACCTGGATTGTAAGATAAATAAAAAGAAGAGTTTGAAGATACCAACGGGGTAATAAGAATCCGTAAATCTAAGATACCAAAGGGGTAATAAGAATCCGTAAATCTAAGATACCAAAGGGGTAATAAGAATTGTAAATCGAAGAAAGACAGACAACAGTATGACCAAAAGAAAAAGTACAAAAAGACAAAAAACGATCTACAAAACATTACATAAAAAACGAAAGGTCGAGTAATACGAACCCCACTAAAAACTGGTAGTGAACTCATGTGCTCCGGAAAGGTAAGCAGTTCCTGTTTTACTAGTGGCACCCGTCATGTTAGTCTAGTTACAAACCCGGTGATTAGTGAAAATGTTTGTCTTGAATCATTATTGAGAATAATAATCAGCCCTGATTTCATGATCGCTCAATTGAGTAACATTTTCGAAGACAAATAAAAGCATTCAGAAGGTTTCTATTACGATAACAATAACACTATATCTTCTGAAATACCTGTGTATGTTATCAATCATTGTCATCTTGTCGCCGTAGCTAAGAAAGAAATATTTGATGTAAGTTTGTGCCATCAGATCAACAATGATTGTATAGTTCTCTTATTGAACATGTTGTTAGTATGCGGGATGAGTTGTATAGTAGTCTGTACAGTCGTGATGAATAGTTAATAAGTTTTTAAAGAGATATTCGTAATTCTTATACGTATATAGGAAATCGATGAAATTACAATGCAATTAAAATATTGAAGTTAGCATGTTGAACCCGACATAATATTATGTATGCATATTGTAGAAAAGATTTAAAGCAAAATTGATTTAAGTTAAAGGCATACAGGCTGTCAGAATTCGGTTGTTTCGAATCATGTCAATTCCGACCACGTTCCGTCTTTTTTGTGTCTTGACGTCTGAACAAATTGGGAGGCGACTTCCGGTGTTTACGCTATTACTGTGACAACGTCAGCATATCATAGTCGTAGGTGCGGTAGATTATAAGTAATTGTAATATGAAGACGCCAAGGAAACCGCTGAATAAATACTGGTGTTCGGTACCCCACTATCTGTCTTATATAAGAAATATATACATAAAGGCAGATCGTTTTCCTTTCATGATGCTGACAGCCGCAAATAAAGAAAGAAAACAAATTTAATTTTAAAGAATTATTTGTCTCTGCGTTGAAGTCTTTGATACAAATAAAATTATTTAATTGATATCTGTCTTTTACAGAAAATGTTAAGATATTTTTAACTTGAGAATCGAACGTTAAAACGGCACATATCGATTGGAGTTTTTGTTGTGTACATTGACACCGGAAGCTCAGGGCCAGCAGTTCCATCGAAATCACGTGATCTGGCAGACGAAAATTACTGACTTATTCAGGGTTGCATGTCCTGCCATACAACATGGCAGATTTGTGTCATCTAAATCACGTGGTGAACATGTTAGTAATGAAAGAGGCGGACATTGCCGGGTACAAAATGCCATTCATTTGTTAACACCATGTATATTCTTTATAAAAAAAAGACATAACATTTCAAACGTTAAAATACATGTTGCAACAGGAAACTGGCCTTTTTTCGAAACTTGGGCTACATTATTTTGATTCGTTAGAATTCTTATACTCTAGGGAAAATAATATAACCTCTGTTTCAGAAATTGACAGATGCCAAGACGTGCTGTCAACAACATATTGGAAATAAATATCATCATTTATTTATATATAATGACTTTGATATTTCTGAGTTAATTTCTGCCAAATCGTAAATTTTTGTTACCCATAAAAACTATCAGATATGATTGATGCCTTAAGAAAACGTGTTTCTGTAACTTATAAATGTTATGAAATATACGCGCATCGGGGAAAAAACGTGCAACTGCTCGTGTTTTGAGATCAATCAAGAAATGGACGCCATCTTATTAATTATCGACATTGTTTACAGAATTTGTCGAATCGTCATTAAATCAGTACAACAATGCACTTATTTCTTATTTTTTGTGAATCTGCTTTTAGTCGGTGTTAATTACGGACAAAGAACCATGCAAGTTGGCAGTTAATAAGCGACAAAGTGCAAATTATTCGTTTTTACCTGTCACTAGTAAGGCATACGAAAAAAACGAGGTCAAATTATCTGCTTGCAAGCAAATAAGTAATCGATGGTAATTTTTGTTCTCAAAAGGAGGAAAGTGGTTCGATAAGCTGTTTAATGTGAAATATTTACCTTTATTTCATCATTTTGAAGCTATTAACCAATTTCCAAAGCATGTATTTGTTTGGTCAAACTTGTAGCTAATGCCCCTTTAAGAAAAAAAAGTATATATATTCAATTTTTTTCAAATAGATTATTCTAACAACAAATGAATGGTCTTTTGTCAAACTGCCATAAAAAAAAACTTTTTAGATATATAGATCAATTTTGTGAACAAGTAAATAACTTCTTATAACTCACCTGCATTTGTAGAAAAGTACCACATATATAGAGCTATTGTAAAAGTACCACATATATAGAGCTATTGTAAAAGTATCACATATATAGAGCTATTGTAAAAGTACCACATATATAGAGCTATTGTAAAAGTACCACATATATAGAGCTATTGTAAAAGTACCGCATATATAGAGCTATTGTAAAAGTACCACATATATAGAGCTATTGTAAAAGTACCGCATATATAGATATATTGTGAAAGAAGTACCACATATATAGAGCTATTGTAAAAGTACCGCATATATAGAGCTATTGTAAAAGTACCGCATATATAGATCTATTGTGAAAGAAGTACCACATATATAGAGCTATTGTAAAAGTACCNATTTTAAATGTAATTGCGGTGCTTCTTTTGAAGATGCCATACATTATTTTCTGGAATGTCCTTTATACCTGAACGAAAGAAGAACACTTCTTAGTAATTGCGACGATATTAGTATCAATATTGAAACTTTGCTCTTTGGGAACGATAAGTATAGTTATGACGTCAACTCCAAAATATTTGGAAAAGTTCGAACTTTTATAAATCAATCAAAAAGATTTTAGGGCTAGGTCAGCAATTTGTTTTCTTTGTTTTACTTTTTTCACTTTTTTTTCACTTTTTCACTTGTGCTTCTTTCTTTCTTCTTATCAGTGTCAAAATTGTAAATGTCTATTGTTTGTGTTTTGTTTTGCTGTCATTAATTCATGTGTATATTTTGTAAGGAGAGGACTTCATATAAGTTGGTATAACTTGCTGTCCAATCCTATTGTTTATGTACAATAAAATATTATTAAATTAAAAGTACCGCATATATAGATCTATTGTGAAAGAAGTACCACATATATAGAGCTATTGTAAAAGTACCACATATATAGAGCTATTGTAAAAGTACCACATATATAGCGCTATTTTAAAAGTACCGCATATATAGATCTATTGTAAAAGTACCGCATCACCTAATTTTCCAGCAGGATAACGACCGGCCCTATGTAGCCAGAGTTTGTCAAGATTTTCTCGCCAGCCATAACATTAACCCACTCGATTGGCCTCCGTACAGTCTAGATTTGTCCCCAATCGAACATCTATGGGACGAAATGGACAGGAGAGTAATGGGGCGTAGGAATTCCCCCGCTACTCCCGACCAATTAAGGGCTGTCTTGTTGGAAGAGTGGGATAATATCCCTATGAGAAGGATAAATGCACTGATGAACTCCATGCACAGGAGAATCAGGGCTGTAACAGATGCGCGAGGGGGCATACGAGATATTGACGAGTTAATCGATTTCACTTTAACATATTGGGGGGTACTGTTAAATTGGTTTCAATTACTCATGAATTATTGATCAAAATCTAATGAAATTTTAAAAACTTGTTGATTAAATTTTTTTTTTATCCTTATATATTCCCGGACATGTATTTGTCCATTAGCGGAAAAACAGCAAATACGAGTTATATACATGTAAGTCTTTGGTTTGACCGGACCAGGGATCCGAACGCACGATTTACCACACTCGATGAAAGCATGTTAATCATATATAACCATTGCATCACCTAGACTGTCTTACACAAATTACCGACCCTGGACAAACAGCAGTCGCCATTCATACGTGCAATGTAATATCGTTTTAACAAAGCTTTATTAAAATATTTTATCAATAATTTTTTGGAAAAAAAAACAACTTTAAACGTATGTTTTAAAAAAATTGAAAAGTGACTAATACATGATCGATTATTTAATATCATCGAATTTTGAAAATATGCGAAAATATAGCAAAATTAAGAATATGTGACTATAATCTCTTAATAGTAAAAGGGATCAATTAAAAATAATAAGAGAAAATAGGCTCTATCCATTCTGTTATACAACTGAAGATGAATATCATTTCCTTCTTTCCTGTGCTAATAATGCTGATCAAAGAAATAATTTAATTCCATTAATATTCGAAGATTTTATCTGTTGACTATAATAACTTAGGTGAAATTAAAAAAAATATATATATTTTGAGTACATCAGCACTCATAAGAATTAGGGAAAGTATGCTCTTTTAGTAATAAGTCATTAAATGGTTTGGTTTATTGTGTTTAACGCCACTTTCAACAATATTTTAGTTAAATATTGGTGGAGGAAACCGGAGTACCCGGAGAAAAACACCGACATGTTTACAAATCACTGAAGAACTGTATCACATAATGCTGTATCGAGTACAACTCGCCATGAAAGGGGTTCGAAATCACAACTGTAGTGGTGATAGGTACTGATTGCACAAATAATTATAAATCCAACTACCATACGATCACGACCATGACGGCCTCTATAAGTCATTAGAACTAGTAGCAGTGGACCTATACCTATGTATTATCTGTACAATATTAATGTGGATTGCTTTTTTATTGCTTGAACCGGTGTTAAATTAATAAACCAATTTTAAATTAAGCAACAATCACGCACTAAAGTAAGCTTCTATGAATCAAATTGTAAAACGTGGGTCTCAGTGGCGGCTTTTTCTGTTCGAAAACCATTTCTTTTTAAATTGTAAGCTAAATGAACACCTAAGAAAAGCTTTTCTCAGTGACTTTGACAATACTATTAATTCAAATCTACTTGAAATTATTTTAAATCCGACTAACATCAAGCAGGTGAAATCTTTAGGCTCCTTCATTAAACAGTCATTGGAACTGAGAACAGGGGGCACTTGATTCCATTTGTTCTATTGTGTATTGAATTTGTTTATATGTAGTACATTGTATGTTTATGTATTGTTGACTATTCAATGTAGCCATTGACCCTAATTAGGGTGAAAATTGTGCTTATTAATAAAGTATAAAGTTATTATTCCCGTCTTGAATGGTTATTTTATATTTCTTCTTTTTAATACAAAAAATATTAAATTACAATTTAAAAATATTATTATAGTAGTTATGAGCAGAAATTCGTGATATATGATTCTAGATTTATTGAAAAACGTCAAAAGAAAAGACATGATATTGATACCACGATTGTAGAGATGAGTACAAATAGTTCACAGGGAACAGATTCTGAATGAAGTATTTATTGGAGATGTCAAAAATGTCGGTCAGAAAAAAATTAGGTTGATAGGTTGATAATAAAAAGAACAGCTTTTATATCGACAAAATAAAAATTTTGTATGACAAAATCATTGTGCTACAATGTACTTTATTTATTTCCATTTCCATTGTTACAGACAATTTCACCATTTTATTAGAAAACTACACTTTTTTTTTTTAATCTGTGGTTAGTATATATACAGTTTAGTAGAATGAATTATTAACCTTTGTGAATGCTCTAGACTTTTCGCCTTCGCTTGTTCAACAGTTTACCTCAGAAAGCCGTGATATAAATATTACATAAACATACAATCTAATCAAAAGGAGATATTTGTTGTATCATTTTTTCCATATTTTTTGCTTTGGTGATAAAAAAAAATCCCGCTTGGAGTCATGTCACGGAATCTGTCATCATCTTTGGCAGTTCAATCATTTGTAAGAGAAATAAATATCTTGACCGAACAATTGACGTGTACTCGGTTAAAAAAAATGATTGATAGGGTGAAAATAAAAAGCTGACAAGACCCAAAAAACTGATATTGTTAGATGTTAGATGTTAGTGTGTTGCCATAAACAAAACACAATATACACCAAGCATCTTATTTTAATTAGAGTAATACATATGAAAAATCATAGGACAAGGTAATGCTATTTATATTACTATCAATATTCGTAAACGTAATTTGTGAATGTGCGATTGTTTAACACCAATTCAGCAATTTTCCAGCTATATCATGGCGATAACAAGTTAATTTTCAACGAAATGATGATGAGATCCGCTTTGTACTAGATCAATACGCTTAGTTGGATTTTTATAGTGCTAGCTCACTGAAACAACAGTCCACGGGTAGACATGTCACTCCACTCGAACACATTATCCTGATTCCGGGCGAACCAGTTTTTAGCTGTTTCTTCGTAAATGCTGCGCACTAAGCGGAGAAGCAGCAAATACCAATCTTTAGGTAGATCCGACCACGGGTTTAACACGTGATCTACCGCACTAATCACTACATCACCGTTGCTGTGGATACGTCAATAAAAGTGAACTTATTTTCTGTTGTCGTTTATTTTTGTACCTTGTATTTCAAATTTCTGATCTTTTTCTAATAAAACATAACATTGTAATCTATAGGCGACAAGTACAAGAATAATAAACAGGAATATGTAATTACGTTACATTGTGTCTAGTGTATTGAAGTCAACGTAAAAATGGGAAGCCAGGCTATCAATAACATATAAATGAGATACAACTGTCAATAATATACCGGGCATCGATTCATTATGAAATATTCGAGAAAAATACCAAAAAATCAAATGTCGGCAACAAAATAATTATAGCTGAATATGGGAATTATTTTTTGTAAATGCCCCTCAACCTGACAAGTTTGACGAGGAAAAACGACAAGTTTTACATCTCTCGGTAAATAACAAACCTGATTAAAAATCACTCTGTATTACTCTCAATTATTATATTATAGCCACATATCCTTTTTTGTTTATTCAGCGAAATGTAGACTATTTACGATATGTGTTTGTATGTGACAAATCTATAGTTTAGACATAGGGTTACTGACACTTGTATACAATAAGAAATGTTGCGACCTTGTCAAACTAAACCCAAAACCATTGACAACATTGTAATTATCATTCCCATAATATAGAGTTTTGTTTTCTGTTCGTAAGATATGAAAATGCAAATTTGACGATATAACAAACTAAAATTATACTCCTAAAATAAAGATAAAAAATAAAATAATAAGAAATAATCTAATTTGATTTGAATACTGCAATCTGATTGGCTAATCCGCCTGGAGAAAATTTTGGTTATACTCGATAATCTGTGTTGGTATTGTGACGTCACCAACGTGTTCATCCGCCAACGACAAATTCAAATAGTCACACGAAATAATCGTAATTAAAATCGAGGAATCAATCAATTTTGTTGTAAAAATTAAATTATAAGGAAATTTGAAATTGTTGAACAGGTTATACGATATAACCTGGTTTGGGTCAGTTTACGCCTAATAAAGCGTAAACTGACCCAAACCAGGTTATACAAATAAATAAATAAAAATAAACACAATTCTACTCCAGATGGACAAAACTACCACCAGTGAGTCGAAACTTGGGAAGGGAATTCCAGAGCGGAAAAGCCCGGATATGACAAACTCTGACCTACATAAACCGGTAGTGAGACCAGATGATTGGAATAGACAGAAAGTATAGTGTATTTCGACGTGTCTTATCACCCGTGACCGTATATGGCATATCACGTGATTTTAACATAAATAACATGACGGGTGCAGCTAGTGGAACAGTACCTGTTTATCCTTCCGAGGTACATGACATGACTTTACTCCGGATTTTAGTAGGGTTCGTGTTACTCAATATTTAGACGTCTTGTGTTTTGTGGATCAATGTGTGTCTTACGTCTTTTTCTCTCTTTTGACATTTGTTTTTGTCTATCCTTCGTTTTACGGCTTTACTTCTTTTAGTATCTTCAAACCGACTTTTCATTCAACAAAGACTGTGTTGTTGACATATACATTTGTAATAACTGCATTGACATTCAGCGACTTTGTTGACATTCAATAACTATATTGACATGCAACTACGACTGTGTTGCCATTCGACAGCTGCTTTGACATTCAACAACGACTTTGTTGACATATAATAACTGCTTTGACATTCAACCACGACTTTGTTGACATTCAATAACTGCTTTGACATGCAACGACGACTGTGTTACCATTCAACAGCTGCTTTGACATTCAACAACGCCTTTGTTGACATTCAATAACTGCTTTGACATTCAAGAACGACTTTGTTGACATTCATTAACTGCTTTGACATTCAACCACGACTGTGTTGACATTCAATAACTGCTTTGACATTCAACCACGACTGTGTTGACATTCATTAACTGCTTTGACATTCAACCACGGCTGTGTTGACATTCAATAACTGCTCTGACATTCAACAACGACTGTCTTCACATTCAATAACTGCTTTAACATTCAACAACGACTTTGTTGACAATTAATAACTGCTTTGACATTCAACCACGACTGTGTTGACATTCAATAACTGCTTTGACATTCAAGAACGACTTTGTTGACATTCAATAACTGCTTTGACATTTCAATAACGACTGTCTTGACATTCAATAACTGATTTGGCATTCAACAACGACTGTGTTGACATTCAATAACTGCTTTGACATTCAAGAACGACTTTGTTGACATTCAATAACTGCTTTGACATTTCAATAACGACTGTCTTGACATTCAATAACTGATTTGGCATTCAACAACGACTGTCTTCACATCCAATAACTGATTTGGCATTCAACAACGACTGTCTTCACATTCAATAACTGATTTTGCATTCAACAACGACTGTGTTAACTATGATGAATATTATATTCAATAAAAACGGCTTTGACACCTAATGACTGAATTACTATACATCAGTGATCGCTTTGTCATTCATTGAATGCTTAGACATTCAACAACGATCGGATTGACATTCAACAACAATGCCATTGACATTCAATAATGATATTGATAATCAAAACGGACTTGACATCCAACGACTAGTCTGCAGGGAACGTTTGCCCTCCCTAGAAGGAAATAACTCAGTTAGAAACGTATGAAAACGTACAATTTGATAATCAAGTCGGAAATGTGCAAATGGTCTATTACCTTACTAGGAATTAAAATGGAATTGTCTCCCTTATCTTATAGAACACTATATTGTGGTAATTGAAGATGAATGGCACTCGAAATGTCCAATGACATGCATAACGTGTTTTAATGTGTTTCAACACCCAATTTGTATCGGCAGTAAATTGTTTGATCTTATTTCAGTTTAAAATTACGCAATTATCTAAAATTTGAATTTGTAATGAAGAAAAAAATATTTCTCTCTTATTTTTTTTCTCTTTCAAAGAATTGTAGCGAAAACGATAAGAATGTCACATTATCTTAAAGGAAATTTAATTTGCACGACACTTGCTAAAAATTTTAAATATGCAGTGATAATTTATTTATGCTTCTTGTAGTATAAATAATGTATCTTCTAAATTTTGTAACATGAATACATTCTTTTCCTTTGATCTTTTTTATGGTTTATATACCAAAATGTAAGCAACAGCTAAGAACTATGAAATAATACACGAAGATACGAGATTTTGCACACTTTAAATCCGGCCTGAGATCCATGCAATAATCAACGACCTACAATGTAGATGTGATATTGCATGGCTTCATATTACAAATCATTTATACCACGGCTTTCCGAGTTAAGTGGTGAAACCGTTTAACTCGGAAAGTCGTAGACTAAAGATTATTTGTACGGGATCGTGTTCTCCGAATTTTTGTTATTTAATTCATTTTCATTTTATGATTCCTTATTAAATTGTTATGTATATTTTTGCTCTACTTTTAGTCAACTTCTAATATATAGTTTATTTACATAGTGAGTACAGACAGATGACCTTATTTCAAATGAATGCTAATCTACTAATGTAATTAGGTGGAACAGTGCAAAACGCCACAATCCGGATACAAAATCACAAAACTAATGGAAATATATAACTATTGTTGATTTGTTTATTGAGAATGAATTTCTCGGACCAATATCACATTAATGGCGATCTCCCTGGAGATTATTGTATCACGTATTCACATTTCTATGGAAATATAGTTTCAATATTTCCTATTCAGTATATAAACATATATTGCACATTTCTCCAACAGAATCGACCCCCTCCCAGAGGCTGTGCCGGGGTAGAATAGGCACCAGGTTTCTCCGTCCTAGAGGCACTAGTCCTCTAAAAGGGGTCATTCCCGCGGGAACCCCGGGGTATAGAAATGGGACCGAGAGCTTCTTCGGCTTGAAGGGGCGTCCGTCGGTTGTGTGGGATGTATAAATTGACAACCAACCCGTCCTTCGGATGAGACGTAAATAAAACTGAGGTCCCGTGTTGAGAGATTGCCGCCCCCTTCGCATGTTAAAGAACCCAGTGTAACAGCTCATTATGCTCATGATGAGGGCTCCATAGGAGACTTGTTGCACTGCCAAAATTCTCCGTCCCTACCCATCACATTTCCTTGTTTCGAGTCCCGTGGCGTTTAAATTATTCTCGTCCTGAATATAGCTGAAAAATTGTTCGCTGGACGTTAAACATCAATCAATCAATCAATCAACCAATAGAATCGTTGTCGGACGATTAGTTTAATTTAAGCATATTTTATTAATTAATTTCAATTTCAATACTTTATTTAGTAAACCCAGGCACACAAGTGTGCAACATAAGTACAGTAAACATAAGTAACAAGAACATATAAGTGTGAATAATGCGTAACATAAAACATATCAATATCAAAAACATGGTGGATAGAGAGAAGATACAGGTATCATCCTAAAATAAAGGACATATTTTTTTAATAAACGCGGATAAATTGTTAAGTAATGAATATTGTACAATAAGATAAATTTCATTATTATACCTCATATATGAATTACCGTAGATAGATTAATTTGATTGGACAATGGGTAAAAATCAGAACACGTGATCACAAAGGACAAAAATCATATTCCGTGAAATAAATATCATATTCCACCACTTCGGAAGCCTCGAGGGTTTTCCCGCTAGAATTATCGTTCTTTGACAGGAAAACGTCAGAGGCATCATTTGCAGGCACCCGTTACAATGTGGTTTTTAAATATCCGAGAAAACGTTCCAATGAACTTAGAATATGTTTGCCAGCAGTATTTTCTTATACATGTACATGTGTTTTCTTGGTTTCATTCGGTATAATAAAACATTTATAGCATGCGGGTACAGGAAATATGAAAATTTATTCACACACGAGTATCATATTCCCCTCGGGCGATGCCCTCGGTGAATATGATACTCTTGGGTGAATAAATTTTCATATTTCCCTCACCTGCATGCAATAAATGTATAATATGATATGTATTATATATACCATGGATATTACGAATTAACTTATTTAAACCAACGAATCCGAAGGAATTAACTTATGTAAACTAACCAATCCGAAGGATGAGTTGGTTTAAATAAGTTCATCCGTAAGATCCATGGTATGGTTTGTAACATAAATACGCATTTTCCCTTTGATGTTTTTATGCGGTAATCATCTTAAAAGTAGTGAACTTTTACAAACCATGGTTTAACATGAAGATCTTGATGTTATTCCATGATTTTGACGTCACATGAGAATAATAGTTAAGCTTCTATGAAAGTGGTCATGGTTTAATATAAAGATCTAAATGTTATTCCATGGTTAACGCGGACCTCGACGAAAACACCCACTATTGATTTCTGTTGTTTGTTGTATTGTCTGTCCATTTGTACTTTTCCTTTTGGCCTTTGCATTGTCTGTCCTTTTGTACTTTTTCTTTTGGTCATTATATTATCTGTCCTTTTGTACTTTTCCTTTTGGCCATTGTCTTGTCTGTCCTTTTGTACTTTTCCTTTTGGCCATTGTCTTGTCTGTCCTTTTGTACTTTTTCTTTTGTTCATTGTATTGTTCGTCCTTTTGTCCTTTTTCTTTTGGCCATTGTATTGTCTGTCCTTTTGTACTTTTCCTTTTGGTCATTGTATTGTCTGTCCTTTTGTACTTTTCCTTTTGGCCATTGTATTGTTTGTCCTTTTGTACTTTTCCTTTTGGCCATTGCATTGTCTGTCCCTTTGTACTTTTTCTTTTGGTCATTGTATTGTTCGTCCTTTTGCACTTTTCCTTTTGGCCATTGTATTGTTCGTCCTTTTGCACTTTTTCTTTTGTTCATTGTATTGTCTGTCCCTTTGTACTTTTTCTTTTGGTCATTGTATTGTTCGTACTTTTGCACTTTTCCTTTTGGCCATTGTATTGTTCGTCCTTTTGCACTTTTTCTTTTGGCCATTGTATTGTTCGTCCTTTTGCACTTTTTCTTTTGGTCATTGTATTGTTCGTCCTTTTGTACTTTTCCTTTTGGCCATTGCATTGTCTGTCCTTTTGGCCATTGTATTGTCTGTCCTTTTGTACTTTTTCTTTTGGCCATTGTATTGTTCGTCCTTTTGTACTTTTTCTTTTGGTCATTGTATTGTCTGTCCTTTTGTACTTTTTCTTTTGTTCATTGTATTGTTCGTCCTTTTGTACTTTTTCTTTTGGTCATTGTATTGTCTGTACTTTTGTACTTTTTCTTTTGGCCATTGTATTGTCTGTCCTTTTGTACTTTTTCTTTTGTTTATTGTATTGTCTGTCCTTTTGTACTTTTTCTTTTGGCCATTGCATTGTGTATATATTAAACTGATGATCGACAGCTAAATTGACACACAATGTTTATACTACATTCGAGTAGAACTGTCACGTGATATAACCGATGATCGACAGCTAAATTGACACATACAGTACATATAACAATAGGAATGACTTAGAAAACATAAAAAATGTAAGTACTTTAGATTAACAAAAGTCTACTAATTTGTTTCAGCATGATAGATTGATAGCATACCCTTCATTTTATTTGCACTAGGATTTTTTAAATAATATTGTGGTACTGTGGTATATATTTATTTCGAAGATATTTTTTATATCTGTGTTATTACAAGTAAATAAATAGTGAAACAGGAACCCACCAAAAATTGGGGATGTACTCGGGTGCTCCGGAAGGGTAAGCAGTTCCTGCTACAAATGTTGCACTTGTCGTGTTACTCTAGTTACATACCCAATGACAAGTCATGAATGGGGATTGGACAGGATTATGATAACAAAAAACGGAACAAATACGTGGTCATTTGTGACACAGATATTCCGTTACGATCATGGTGGCGGTCGTAAATCTTTCGAAGTGATGACTTTAGCTTAACCACTAGGAACTCTTGTTTCAGTAGCTTCCTTTAAGATTCTGACCGTGCACACTAGATGAGATATTTACTGGATCGATACCTTTGCAGGTTGACTATTAATCCCCGAGGATATCATTCGTCCAGTAGTCGGTGCTTCGGTACTGTCATGGTTTATGAGATATATTTATGCTTGATTGGTTTGATTGATTTTGGTGTTTGACGCCATTTTCAGCTATATTTCAGCTATATCATGGCGAACAGTTTTAGTGGTGGAAGAACCCGGAGTACCTGGATAGAACCACCGACCATGGGCAAACAGTTGGTTAACTTTATCACTTGCGGCTGCGAGTCGAGTGCACCCTTTTTTAATAAGCAATGTAAATTATTATGTCTTTTTCTGTATAATCAAGGATTTATATAGTACTATATAAATCCTTGGTATAATCTAATAATTAAAATAATTTAATACTTTTCTACCAATGTCATGCTATCTCAATTTTAAATAGAAACAAAACCAACAAATTATTCAATCGATGAGGGAGTTGGTGAACTATAACGTAAGTGGCTATTTTTTATTTTCCCACACTGTATATATATCTTTAATCTCCTAAACCAACATAGTATAAAGATACACAATACACTAAAAAGTCTATTTACCATATTTACATAATATATGTACAGTTTGTTAGCCTCTGGTTCGGTTAACTGGGAGGGCACACACCAATATTTATGATGACAACAAATCTACATAATTTTTGAAGATTGTATTTATTTTTAGATGTAATAATTTCCTTGAATTTCAGTGTATTAGGTCTGTTTCTAAACTTTTCTTCAATGTAAAATTTTCTTTCGTTATTAAAATGATCACATGAAAATAAATAGTGGAATTCATCGCCAATTTCATTTATTTTTTTTGTTGCTTATATTAATAGATTCTGTGTTGGGTTATGGTTAGAATTATGGTGTTTAACGCCACTTTTAACACTATTTCAGTTATATCGTGATTCTGTTTTGGGTCGGGTTGGATTTGATTTTGAGTGACAAATCAATGCATTTTAATTGTTTAAAAATCTACGTCAATATTAATTAGGTATAATTCACGTGACCTATTAAAAATTTCGATAAATTTTAAGATATACTATAAAGCCTTGAATAGCAAACACGTTGATTTTATAGTTGCTGAGAAAGACTTTTGAAGTATTTAATGCAAATCTTCCCATAATAAAACGAAAAAAGAAAAATACCACACTGTCAAAACAGATTCAAAATCCAAATGATAATTCGCAGAAACAGATGCAAAATCAGGTACGTTAATAGTCAAAAGATCAGAAAACAATATAAATCTTAAACTATTTGAGAGCAAGTAAACCAAAGGGCCTAAGAGTCATAATGTCGATGATTTTTTTTTGGGGGGGGGGGTTGTCCAGATACTTTTTAGAAGAGTACATTAAAATATAACTTAACACTAATAGTTGATTTTCTTTTTTTCATGAAAAAAAATTTCGAACATAAATCATTGCATGTACGACAAAAATATCTGCAGATGGAAAACCTGCACGCGGTTGTACGATAATTTTAGCTGATTCTGCTAGAAAAACTACAGGAAAGAATTTTTTGCGAACTATAATAAAGCAAGACATAACATACAAATAGGGCACCAACATGACCGTTGCAGACGCGATTCCAGGACTTCAAGTTAGGGGGGGCACTGAAAAAAAATCGCGCCGAACGGAGCGAGAGACGAATATTTTTGGGGTATTTCGTGTGAAAAATCACGATTTTACGCAAAAAAATCATATTTTTTCCAATTTTAGGGGGGGGCGGATTGGCCCCCTGGATCCGCGCCTGCGTTGTATGGAATTGAAGGACACATTGAGAGTTCAAACTCATGCTGAAGTATTTATATTGGTACAATTGCTCATGTACATGTAGTTCGGAAATTTGGACAAGCATAATTAATGATGCTGGGAGACAAGCTGCACACAAAAACAACGCAACTTTTTTAGCTCACCTGGCCAAAGGCCAGGTGAGCTTTTGCCATCACTTGGCGTCCGTCGTCCGTCCGTCCGTCCGTCCGTCCGTCCGTCGTACGTCGTAAACTTTTTCAAAAATCTTCTCCTCTGAAACTACCAGACCAATTGGAACCAAACTTTGTCTGAATCGTTACTAGGGTGTCTAGTTTCAAAATTGTGTCCGGTGAAGCCGTGCACCAATCAACATGGCCACTGTTACTAAAAATAGAACATATGGTAAAATTGCACGTTTTTGGTAATAACTCAAAAACCGTTAATAATATCAGAAATCTGACAGGAAATAAAAATGATCAGCACGGCAAGATCTATCTACCCTGAAATTTTGAAGAAAATCTGAATACCCATCTTGGAGTTATTGCCCTTTTTTCATAAAATTTTCAAAATTTTAATACTTTTCGCTCTTTATTTCAAAAACTATAAAAGATAGATGATAAGTTGAAACTGCAAAAATGTTCAGCATGACAAGATCTATCTACCCTGCAACTCTAAAGAAAATTTGAGTACCCATCTTGGAGTTATTGCCCTTTTTTTCATCAAATTTTCAAATTTTTAATACTTTTCTGTTTTTATTTCAAAAACTATAAGAGATAGATGATAAGTTTGAATAGCAAACATATTCAGCATGATAAGATCTACCAACCCTGCAATTTTGAAGAAAATCTTATTACCTATCTTGGAGTTATTGCCCTTTTTAGCTCACCTGACCCGAAGGGTCATGTGAACTATTGCCATCACTTGGCGTCCGTCATCCGTCCGTCCGTCCATAAACATTTCAATCTTCTTCTAGAGAACCACTGAAGCAAATGGTACCAAACGTGGCAGGAATGTTCATTTGCATGGTCTAACCGAGTGTTGTTACTTTCGTTACGATCGGTTATCCAACATGGCTGCCAGGAGCTATGAAAGCATCTGATTGGCTGAAATTTTTTATGATCTTCTTCTCCGATACTACATGGAGGATGGAATTGAAAATTGTCATGAATGATCATTACAAGCTGCTAACCAAGTGTTGTTACTTTTTGGACCAATTGAAAATCCAAGATGCCCACCAGCGGGGGACATAATTTAACATAGCGATCTTATGGGAAATATGTAAAACAAACTTCTTCTCAAGAACCACTGGATGGATTGGAACCATACTTGGCAGAAATGTTCCTGACAAGGTTCTGATCAATTGTTGTTACTTTTTGTTCCAATTGGTTATCCAATATGGCTGCCAGGGGCCATAATAGCCTCTGATTGGCTGAAATTCAAAGATCTTCTTCTCCAATACTACATGGAGGATGGAATTGAAAATTGTCATGAATGATCATTGCAAGCTGCTAACCAAGTGTTGTTATTTTTTGGACCGATTGAAAATCCAAGATGGCTACCAGCGGGGCTACTGTTACTAAAAATAGAAATTTCTTCAATTGTCCATTGCTGCTTTAGTATAAACCAAAATGAGCTCAAATTTTAACTGCAGCTACATGGCAAGGAGTAGTTTAACATATATTCCGGGTTTTTCTGTGAAATTTTTCTTTCAGCCGATTTATACCGATTATGCAAATTAGGCATCTTTTGATAAAAGATCACATTTAAATCTTCTCCTCTGAA
>MJUT01007689.1:1136571-1146889 GCA_002080005.1 Gigantidas platifrons
GTCACTGAAACATAGAACAGCAATAAAAGTCATGTTCATTATTGAAGACCTTACAGTCACTGAAACATAGAACAGCAATAAAAGTCATGTTCATTACTGAAGACCTTACTGTCACTGAAACGTAGAACAGCAATAAAAGTCATGTTCATTACTGAAGACCTTATTGTCACAGAAACGTATAACAGCAATAAAAGTCATGATCATTTAATTTGTGTCCAAGTGTAGCACATCAATATTCTTTCTTACTAAATGAAGAAAAGTGTGATGACGTAATTTACCTTTAGTTGTTATTTGTGTTGTTCATACTTTAAATAATTCACATTTAAGTAGATGTTAACATAAATACGTCAACCCAGACATGATATACGACAGTTCACATCATATTACATATTTCTACAATATTTACGGTTATGTGTGGTTTGTCTGTGGGATTATAATTTTGTTTATGTATACAACAAATAAGGTAGGGAATATTGTCTTTCATGATATCATATCGAGTGTTTTTCATGCTTACTCGTTTATATCTAACCGGATCGGTGGTGTAATGGTAAGCATGTTCGCCTCGAGTGCGGTAGATCGTGCTGGGATCGAGACTCTGACCGGTCAAACCAAAGATTATAAAATTAGTATTTGTTGCTTCTCCGCTAAGCAAGTAACAGTAAATAGAAAGAGCAAAGACTGGTTGGCGCGGAATCAGGATAACGTGTGACATGGCTACCCGCGGACTGTTGTTACAGTGGGCTACCACTATGAAAAATCAAACTTAGCGTGTTGATCTAGTACAAAGCGGACATCATTATCGTCTTATCCAATAATATGATAATAGGTGTTACCTAACTTGAGACGAAGTCCAATAATTTTTTTAAACAATATATCGGGGACCAAACTCCGGATAGCTTTCGTATCCGCTACCGAACATGGTTCATAACCGGAAGTAGTAAATAAACTTTATTGTACTATAGCTTTAGTTTGCACATTTTGTTGTTCATGTGCGATGCTTTATTCACGAGAAAAGCCGTCATTAGTTTTATACATCATAAAAATTATAAACATTGTCGGTCATCTTTGTTTATGGTTGTCAAGGACTACTTCACGTTCTATATCGCGATATTTTGAACAGGTTCCACTTCTCACGAGAGCTGCAACTTGATTTTTTTTCTACATCCTTGTAGAAATCTACCCGTTCTTGATTTTATTTATACAATATGTCATTTTTAGTACTTTGATACTCGTGCCCCTACAAGAGCAATTTTTTACTGCATCGAATTTTTTGCAGAAACCCACTGTAGCTGTACATGTATTGCTTCCGGTATGTCATTTCCGGTGCATGAAAATTTAGTCATTAATATATAGAAAAAAATTGCTATTTCTACCATAGTTGGGACTTCGTCCCATATAATTTCACGTAGTTGAGAAAGTGCTCAATTGGTTAAGCATCAATCACGCACCCACTCTTTCGTATCAGTGACTTGTGACAGATCGGTGGTTTTCTCCGGGTACTCCGGTTTCCTCCACCAATAAAACTGACCGCCACGATATAACTGATATATTGTTGAAAATGGCGTTAAGCACCATAACACCCTCCACAAGCTCCCCGGGTAAACCCGTTGGTAGTGATCTGCTCACTCGTCGGTAACCCATAACTGATCACGCTACAATTGCTCTCCACTCATCACACGTGGGTCAACTGCCAGAGAAATCCTTGTTTAGTGGCAAAAATGATATACAAATAGTTGCCAATGAAAATCATTACTTGATACATGTATTATTAATCTCTTTCTTTGAGGTAAAATGGCGACCCCTATAATTTGCAAGGAATTCTTCTCTTTATTTAGATACATTAAAAGCTGTGATTTGATTGGCTATAGAGACAGTCGTCGGGACCACATGACTACGAGGATGTCACTGTCAGTTGATACACATGTAATGATTGGCGAGTAATCGGCGCGTAATCAGTTGTGATGAGTTACCGACGCTGTGCTCGTTAGAAGTCATAATGTTCGTCGAGAATATTTTCAAAGTAATTTAAGGGAAAAAGTTTAAACTAATTTTTGCACATTTTAGGGGAGAATACCCCTAACATGCTCTTAATCGATCCATGATATTGAATGTTGGAAAGCAACTCGTACCTCAAAGTTGTCCAAGGATCAAGGGTTTTATGTCGGGTCAAGTACATCTTGACATGGGTAGTAATCGAAATAAAAACATGGGAATCGATGATTATTATATAAATCGAACAACCATACAACCGCGGACATGACGTTCGTCGTTCTTTACAGTTATCTGTCATGCAAATGCACAACTTACAAACGAAGGAAAAAAGCCTTTATCCCTAAATAATCTTGCAAACCATAGCTTTCAGATACAACAAGATTTAATGATCAGAATCATTTTTTTTTACATATGTTACTACAAACTGTATATATATGTGTGTTTCAGATGACTACGGCAATGATACGTGAAACTACTACAACGCCCTCTGTGAACATATCAACAGAATACATTAATGGATCTACTTGTGCCAATCGAGGTGTATTCATTAACTTCCCAGTAAGTATTAATCTCTTAAACGTTGAGTGTTATGTTTATGGTATTTAACGTCACTTTCAACAATATTTCAGCTATATCGCGGCGGTCAGTTTTATTGGTTGAGGAAACCGGAGTACCCGGAATCACTGACAAACTTCATCTTAATGTTGTATCGAGTACACCTCGCCTAAGTGGGGCTCGAACTCACAACGTTAGTGGTGATAATCACTGATTGTACGTGTACAGGTAGTTGTACACACAACTACCATACGATCACGGCCAAGAAATAAGAGATATAAAGGCAACCTTAATCAGTTGTGTTGGGGATATACTTTGGCTCGATCTGTTAGAACGCTGTCTTCATGCCGGGATTGCAAGTTCGAAGTTAGTTGAAACATGATACCATCAGGCATTTTTCACAGTAAAATGTATTACTACATGTACCTTAACTTTAGACGTATTTGCTTCAAATTCATGATGAGAAGGGATTTGGTTATTTCCGAGTTTCTATAAAGAAAAAAAAACAAATATTATTTAGCTGGTGTATCATTCGGAACAAATTTAAAAATCAGTATGAGTGTATTGTTACTGTTGGTATGTTTCCAAGCGTTAGAGAAAACTGAAGAGCAGTCAGGAATGGACAATCGAGAAACGCAGGCAACATTGAGTACAATGTACAGAACAAAAGGGAAGCAAAGAAAAAAGCCATACACACACACTCACATCGCAGAAAAGAAACAAAAAGATGTGCAACACTGATGTGTAGCACGAACCTCACCAATAACCCATGATGAACCCAGTTGCTCATGGCGCGTATGCAGTTAATTTTTCGTATAATACACCTTTCGTGTTATTCATTAAAATTTCGTCGATCAGAGAAGAAAGAAAACAAAATTCACGTAAAAGGGAAAAGATTCATTGTTATCTGAGTAATGTATATTTTGAAACGGTCAACAAGTTCCTGATAACGACCGTAGAAATCATGTGTACAATTGGTGTGTTGTTATACCAAACTTTAAGAAGTGTTAAATTGCTATTTCAGATTGAATGGGAAGTAGCTAAATGGATTCGATGTACAGAATTTGTTGTTACTGTGGTATTAAACATAACTCTATGTATTCTACTACAACGAAAAGGAAAGAAATCAAATCTGGTGCTGTTTGTTTTCCACCTCGTTTTATCTGGTAGGTAGGAAGGAGTTAACAACATATTTCAAGTCAAATTAATTAAATTAATTGCATTTTTCATCTAGCAGTTATGTAGTAGCACCCCCCCCCCCCCCCCCTCTTATGATAAACGTAAGAGAATACCGAAGGGGGAATCAAAATATAAAATCTAGATAAACTGTCAACACAGGGAACACAATACGTAGAAAAACAAAGTAAAAAAAACAACGTAATATGTGCTTAACACAACCACACGCAAACAAACACAAATAAAGTAAAACAAGACTTGAGGCCCTCCTAAAACAACTGGAGGTACAGACGCTCCGAACATTGTTTTTATGGGGAGATCGTATCAGACATCACAACACGCGTACGGGACTCAGAACGTAAAGACAGATAATAGGACAACACAAAAACTCAAAAGATGAGAAACAGAGACCACCCATCATATCAAACCAGATTTCATGTACGCTTATATTGTAAAATATTAATACATTGTGCTCCTTAAGAGGGACCACCTCTTTATAACGTCATTAATTCATCGCATAATGGATGGTCTTATTATTGGGAGGCTATTGTAAATAGTCCAGAGAGCTATAGGAGTAGTTGGTGTGTTTGTCTATCATCTATCTCTTGAAGAGTAAGTACATTTGAAGAAGTTGCAATTTATTTAAGTTAAATGGAGGATAATTATGCATATGATACCATACAGCTACAAACCGGATATGATGCAATATAGAAATGACACAGCTACAAACCGGATATGATGCAATTTAGAAATGACACAGCTACAAACCGGTTATGATGCAATTTAGAAATAACACAGCTATAAACCAGATATGATTCCATTTAGAAATGACACAGCTGTAAACTGGATATGATGCATTTAGAAATGACACACCTACTAACCGGATATGATGCAATTTAGACATGACACAGCTACAAACCGGATATGATGCAAATTAGAAATGACACAGCTACAAACCGGATATGATACCATTTAGAAATGACACAACTACAAAAAATGAAACGCAACCTATATGGTCACGGTCTGGTGAAAAACTTAATGAACAAGATCGAGTTCTCAAAAGTGCAAGCATCGACCACTTTGAAGGGATGATGATAATGTCCACTTTGTACTAGATCAATGCTCTTAGTTGGAAATTGTACAGTGCTATCTTACCGAAACAACAGCTTGCTGGTAAACGTGCCGCTGTACTCGGACACAGTATCTTGATTCCGAACCAAACAGTATTTGCTCTTACTCCTTTAAACTGCGTGCTTATCGGAGAATTAGCAAATGCCAATTTTATATAGTTTTTAGCTTGACCCGACCGGGGTGCGTTTCCACGATCTACCACATGAGCACGCTAACCCTTACACCACTGATGTGGTATTTATCAATTTGTATTCCTACCATATTGAATTTATTATTAGAACCAAATGTTCATTCAACTAGCTTAGCCACGCGGCCACCCTAGGAACTTGAATCTAATGAGATGTGACTCCATATATTTATGTTGATGATGAGTTCTTCTCAGCATTCTTAAGTACATGACAATATTATCGCAGTGATAGTTTAAGCATAATAATTATCTAGACATGGATAATAAAAACTATTAGCATGTGCAGAATATTCAAATCTGAAGAAATGTTCCATTAAATTGATTATGCTGGTAGAACAGTAATACAAACATAACATTTAGTGAAATATTCGATAGAACATGAACTCGACCAAAACAAGTTATATGAGGAATGAGGCGTCCTGTCAATTACCCAGCATCTGGGAAATAAAAAAAATACACTAAATAGTATCTAAACGACAAAGATGTCCCGATGTAGCGTTTGTCGTATGAAGAGTACCGTTCACCTAAAGGCAAGAGAAAACCGAAGGGACTATCAAGAATGGACAATCACATTGGGCACACAATACACAGGACGAAGACAAACAAAACACAACACAGAAAACTAACAAGATGAGCAACACGGACACCACCAAATCCCGGGGGTGGACATAGGTGCTCTCGAAGGATAAGCAGTTCCTGTCTCTATTAAGACACCCGCCATGTTACCCGTATGCTTAATGTATAAATTCATTGTTGAAGATACTCCTATGAATGTGAAATGTAAATCGTTGTGCCCCTATTTTAATTTGATTCTAAGTGTAATATTAGATATTCTGCCATGTTCGTTTTCATCGTATCCTTTCTTACAAATATGCATAAGCTATGCAAATCCTTTGGTAATAATATAGACCTTTGTTTTCGTTTCAGATCTTGCGATAGCTGTATGTCACAAAATGCTCCGATATTAAAATAAACTTTTGTTTTCGTTTCAGATCTTGCGGTAGCTATATTTCACATACTTCCACTCCTTATCAACCATTTTGTAACAAACTGGTATCTTGGACTTACTCTGTGTAAGGTTAAATTTTATGCAAGCAATGTGTCTCTGTATGCTTCAACATATCTCATCGTAAGCATAGCGATCGATAGGTTATTGTGTGTTCTAAAACCTATAGGAGTTATCCGTAAAAGGAGGCGATATAAAATGTGCATGATAGCAGTTCCATGGATCCTTTCAATTTCCATAAATATTCCAACATTATACTGGACTACCATATTTTCTCAATGTGGTTGTCATATATGCACTCCAGATCTCAGAGGAATTAGAGAGGTAAGTTTATACATAAATATTCATGAGACAGAAAGATTCAGTTTAATGGAGGAGATGACCTGACAATTATACCATAATGAATTAGACCATTTGCACATTCTCGAATTAATTTGAAAATTATACGTTTTTCCCCGTTTTTGTAGTTCATTTGCACATTCCTGATCTAATTTGAAAATTATACGATTGTTTCAGTTTTTGTTTTGTATTTCATTTGCACATTCGCGACCTAATTCGAAAATTAGTCCCTTCTCCCCATTATTGTAGTAATTACTCTCCTTTCGGCTGACCAAAGTGTCGTAAAGTACAACGAAAATAACATATATTCCGACATGACGTCCTTCTTTCGCTTTGTAGGCAAACGAGCGATTTATCGATTGTGTATAATCTCATTAGCACATGTGCCGCTGCATGTGACTGACTTTTTCGTCGTAAATGTACATGTTGATGAATTATCGTCTGCTCGAATTTGGCAGCATAAATTCTGTGGTGGAAGAAGCCGGAGTACCCGGAGAGAACCACCGACCATGGGCAAGCAACTGGGAAACTTTATCACTTGCGGCTGCGAGTCGAGTGCACCCTTCTTGTAATTTACAGAACCGGGTGCGAACCCACGCCGTATTGGTGATAGGCTTGTAAGAGTTGTTAAGTAATCCAACGACCTAACTCATTGAGCCACCCGGGCCCTACAACGACCTAACTCATTGGGTCACCCTGGCCCTACAACGACCTAACTCATTGAGCCACCCTGGCACTACAACGACCTAACTCATTGAGCCACCCTGGCACTACAACGACCTAACTCATTGAGCCACCCTGGCCCTCTATGTGACCTTAGACGATTTTGGCTGTCCTATTTAGTACCTTTTGTGTTTCTTTCTTTCTTTCTCCCCATAAAGTTTTAGAGTATCTGGCTCTCGGTTAACTGATGATGGTTATTTCTGAAACGTGCCATGGGCACTAAATTAGATAGTTACGGTATTTACTTACAAATCATGACTTCACAACAGAGTTTTACCTTAAATTCAAACATTGTTTTTATGTTAACATTACAAATATTGTCACTCGATGTCAAAATCATGTATTTACGAAAGATTTAGGTGGTTTAAATTAAGACGCACATTACTGTCTTAGTATATATGGACTGTGTGGTCAACAGTCTTAATGTACAATAATTAAGCTTTAATCAGATAATATGATATCAGTCGTATTCGGGGAATACGAATATGTCTGGTCAAAACATCATTTGTCGTCTTAACGTATATTATCCATTAGTGAATTTCGATTAGAAATTAGAAATTAACAGGGGAATTTCGAGGTCGGGCTAGCACCGGAAAAAATTGTAATGTCATTTACGTCTGATTTCCCCTTTAGATATATTCAAACTCTTCGTCAATAGACAATTAATTTAACGTATAACTGATTACAGAGTAATTTGTCCTTGCAATGTAAATGTTAAAACAGTACAATGTACTTTCTGTGGCATACGAAATATTTGTTTTCATCGAGAGATTTTGTTCGGAATGTATGACTCGGGTTTGATGCTATGAAAAATTTAAAGATGCCAAAGGGGTAATCAGAATCCGTAAATCGAAGGGAAGACAACACAATGGCCAAAAGAAACAGGCCAAAAGGACAAACTGCGATCTACAAAGCATAAAACTTAAGATCGAGTAACACGAACCCCACTAAAAACCGGGGTAAACTCATGTGCTCCGGGAGGGTGAGCAGTTCATGTTCCACTAGTGCATATTTTGATAGCTGTATAATTGGAAATATTGTGAACATACATGTAATAAAAACGTAGATATGTTTGCTCAGATACACTTCTAGTCAAGAGATTGGAGAGCATTAAGTCTTTGGGAGAAGTTAACCAAAGGCCATTAACATGATTGTACAATCGGCTAAAGTTACTTATGTAAACAATGTTATGAGGAAACATTTAGTACAAAAGTATAAAATTCATGACTCAGTTCACTTTAATTTACTTCCTGTTATAATGATGCTATATAAAGATACAAATATACATGTATAATGTTTATTTATTCAGGTTGCTTTGCTACTTAATGCTACGTTCCTGTTATTCGTTCCTACTGTCGTGTTCATTTTCTGCTACAGGATCATAGTATTTTGTGCTGTACACGACTGCATGTCTCATAATTCAGTTCACTTTAATTTACTTCCTGCTTTGTTTTTTTTCAGGTTGCTCTATTACTTAATGCTACATTCCTGTTATTCGGGCCTTCCGTTGTGTTAGTTTTCTGCTACAGTACTATAGTATTTTTCCTATGTAAACGACTACAGATAAAGGAACACATGGCACTCTCAAATATAGGTTCGTCTCTTTAACAAAATTGATATTATACATATGACATCTTCTGTGTCACAAGGGTGGTTCCTTCTGTTTTGTATAATGTTCAATGTAATAGCGATTAACAACGTTGTTCATCCAATTCTATATGAAGGTTGGTACTTAACGCACAGGGGGGTCGGGTGGCTCGATGAGTTAGGTCGTTGGATCTAACAATTCATACAAGCCTATCACCAATACGGTGGGTTCTCGCCCAGCTGTGTAAATTACAAAAAGGGTGCACTCGACTCGTAGCCGCAAGTGATAAAGTTTACCAGTTGCTTACCCAGGGTTGGTGGTTCTCTCCGGATACTCCGGCTTCCTCCACCACTAAAACTGGTCGCCATGATATAGCTGAAATATTGCTGAAAGTGGCGTTAAACACCAAAATTTAAATGTATTCATTCTTAACGCACATGTGGAAATCACATATATAACCGTATCACTAATAGGGGAGGTTTGAGTTCATAACACTTTTTATTTAGGTGCATGTGTCGGTCTAGGCAAGTGAGAGGTCATGCATTTTTGTGTTGTGGTGTCAATTTTGCCTTATTCTACGATTTTTGAACTATTCCGGTAGTGTGTGTTTTTCTTCATGTTATTATATAGCGTTTTTTCATAGATAACAAACTTGACAAATTGATAATCATAATTTTTGTCTGACGTGATCCGATATTTCGTTTCATATTGTGATCGTGATTGGATCTGACAGGCTTTGGTAATTTGTTTGATAATAGACTCAACGGATTGCTGATATGTTTTGGTCTGAAAGGATATGCAAATATCGTTCTTACAGGAACCAATATGCTGTTTGATAACAGCCTTAGCGAGATTGGATCTGACAGGTGTAGGCTCTCTGTCAAAACTGATTGTATCGGCAGGTGGGGGATCAACGTCATTGAGTATTGAATCATGCTTAACATATCACTTTATGTCTGCGCAATGTCTCCGGAAGTGACGATCTTTTCAGTGTCCCCTTGGTATCGTTGACGTCTGCATGCCTGGAGAAACACAATATTAGTGACGTCAAGATTATAAAATAAATATAGCACAACCTTCTTTTCAAAAGGAAAGATGGCATTGGACCCTACCTATTTTATGTGTACAAAAACTGTTTCTAGTCAGTGAACCAATCTATGACATTTGGCTTGATAACACACCTATCAAGATGCCACTATGAATGTTGGAGAAAACCGGAGGAGGAATCAAAAATGGACAAACAAGTGACACATACGACATTTGGGGACAAAACATAAAATGACGACATACAGTGAAAAAGCACATTAAACTAAAAGTATCAGCACCATTGACCCACATAAAAACGAAGGGTAAGCAATTCCTGTTTCTAATAAGACAGCAGAAGCGTAACTCATAGCTCGGAGTCTAGGATACGACAGCCAAATAATCTTACTTTGATTAGATAAATAAAATTATCAAACCAGGACATCCAAGGTAATCTATGCCTGAGGACTATTGACCTTGGGTAACCTATGCCTGGGGACTATTGACCTTGGGTAACCTATGCCTGGGGACTATTGACCTTGGGTAACCTATGCCTGGGGACTATTGACCTTGGGTAACCTATGCCTGGGGACTATTG
>MJUT01007689.1:1195468-1211714 GCA_002080005.1 Gigantidas platifrons
CTATGGGAAAAATGTTTAAATTTTTTTCCCTCTGAAACCAGTAAGCCAATTTAAATCAAACATGGCATTAATGGTCCTTAGGTGGTCAACTTTCAAAGTTATATCCAGTGACCCAGACCTTCATCCAAGATGGCCGCCTTCAGCGGACCATTGGACTGTATGGGAATTTCATTGAAAAACCTTTTTGTGAGAAACTACTCAACAAATTGAATATTTTGCATTATATGAATGTTACTTGGATGGTTCTACACCTGATCTATTATTTTGGTGCAGATTGGAAATTCAAGGTGACCTCCATTGACGATGAAGTTTAACATACCGGTAGGTCCTTTACCAGAATTGTAATTTTGGTGCTGATCGGTAATTAAACATGGCTGCCAGGGGTAGATAATGTTTTCTGATTCGTCAATCTTTAAAAATCTTCTGGTCAGAAACTACTGATTCAATTGAATTTGTTTTCTGGTGTGAATGATCTATGGATGGTCCTCTACCTAAATTGTAAATTTGGTTCCGATTGGAAATTCAAGATGGCCGCCATAGATGAACAAAGTTTAACATAGAAGCCTACAAGACCCAATGGGAATTTGTACTGAGTTGTTCTTCTCAGAAAGTACCAAGCCAGTTGACTTGATTTGTTCTATGCTGCTCCTATCTGCAAACAGAAAGACTTGAAAAATATGCTTGTTGATAACCTTCTTCAAGAATTAGAACTTAAGCAGTCTAATATACTTACCATGGGAGATTTTAATTTTGACTTTTAGGTTTTCAGAATTTATGGAGCACACATTCAATAGTAAGCAAATTGTGTCTTAAGTCGCAAGAAAATATGAATCTTTGTTAGACTTCACTTTCCTAAGGATTTACCCTGCCAATTATTACCAGGTGAGCGATGACAGGCTCTCCAGAGCCTCTAGTTTTGTAATTTACAAAGCTGGGTGCGAACCCACGCCGTATTGGTGATAGGCTTGTATGAGTTGTTAGATCCATCGACCTAACTCATTGAGCCACCCGGGCCCCCATATGTATGACGGGTTGTATTTAACACACATATGGTAATCACTTGCATGACCACATGATGGAAGGTTTGAGGCCATAAAGCTAGCTTAACCCCACCACTTTACTTTGTCATGACCACATGATGGAAGGTTTGAGGCCATAAAGCTAGCTTAACCCTGCCACTTTACTTTGTCATGACCACATGATGGAAGGTTTGAAGCCATAATGCTAGCTTAACCCTGCCACTTTACTTTGTCATGACCACATGATGGAAGGTTTGAAGCCATAATGCTAGCTTAACCCCACCACTTTACTGTGTCATGACCACATGATGGAAGGTTTGAGGCCATAATGCTAGCTTAACCCCACCACTTTACTTTGTCATGACCACATGATGGAAGGTTTGAGGCCATAATGCTAGCTTAACCCCACCACTTTACTTTGTCATGACCACATGATGGAAGGTTTGAGGCCATAATGCTAGCTTAACCCTGCCACTTTACTTTGTCATGACCACATGATGGAAGGTTTGAGGCCATAATGCTAGCTTAACCCTGCCACTTTACTTTGTCATGACCACATGATGGAAGGTTTGAGGCCATAATGCTAGCTTAACCCCACCACTTTACTTTGTCTTAAATGTAATATAAATTGTCTAATGTCACAGGAATACTTGTAGTGCTTGAATTTAGTTTGGTGAGTCTAGAAGACATTGTAAATCTCTATGTTTGTTTATATAGGGTTAGGGTTATGGTGTTTAACACCACTTTCAACAATATTTTAGTTATATAGTGGTGGTCAGTTTTATTGGTGAAGGAGACCAGAGAACCTGGAGAAACCACCAACCTGCCGGAAGTCACTGGCAAACTTTATCACATATTGTTCTTCTTCTTCCTAACTAGCATACTATAATGTTTATATCAAGTTTTTGTATAATTTTGCATGGCATTTCAATGCATAATTTATACATGTAGTATATAGCACTTACTGCATGTGATCAAATCATGCAATGTAGTAATTTCATTGAACAATCATCAAAACTCAAAACTGTATAATTGTTGATTGCACAAGAGTTGAAACTGATAATTCACAGATTTTGATTTCGTAATCATTCAAGCAGAATAATATATTAATTTAAAAACTTGTTAAATTTTAAAAAAGAACGACATACCAAAAATTAATTGCATATTAGGGAGAATTTTATTTATTTATATGAAATAAAATTAAAATTAAAATATGAATTCTCATTTGCACAGAATCAGATAGATTTCAAATTCAAATGTAAAGAATTAATAACTATATGATATTATGCATTAACTGTCCATATTTATTTAACTCTATATTTAATTTGTCTTTACCTGTTATGATATGCATATTGAATACACAATCAAAAAGATTATATAGAATGTACATATTTAGATGAAATAAAATTNAAATTAAAATATGAATTCTCATTTGCACAGAATCAGATAGATTTCAAATTCAAATGTAAAGAATTAATAACTATATGATATTATGCAGTCGGAATTATGGCATTTTTAAAAGGTGCATTTTGTACCGATTATCGTATACTAGGACTTAGATACTTATCTTCAGCTGAAAAGAACTCTCTAATTTGAAAGGAAGATTTAACGATGATATATTCATTTTATGATTCAAATGGAATTGATTGAATACGATATGGTACCATATTATATATTCTAGAGTGTTACACCGTGATCAGGAGTCATCCATAAACAAATATATAACGGAATATTAATGGAAATTAAAAAAAAAATATATTGACTTGTGTGCATTAATACTGGTAGATTCAGTCCTCACGATGAGCACCCGTCCTCCGCCCCAAGACCAGTAAAACTCTGTTCGGACCAATACTTTTTTCAGTTTTTATTTAGAACTATAAAAAGTAATTCAAGAATTTGATTCGGACCAGTAAATTAAAATTTTCATTTCGTGGACTGCAGATGTGTTAAGTGTTGTATTGAATATGTAAGATAGTCTTACGTTGACCTGATATGATGACTTTCTACCAAGGTACAGTACATGTATACTGAAAATGGTTAAAAGGTTTGTAGAATTTATAGGTGTTATTTAATTTGGGTTAAATTTGTTTGCTTTCGTTTTTAAAATTTGTGTAGTATTTATTTAATTTTTGGTACCTTTGCTGCTGTGAAATATCTTTGTTCTGTTAATAATTATAGATTATTATATGGTATTTTTCATATTACATGTCATATCAACCCGAGACCTCCATATTAGCCCAAGGGCCAAAGGCCCGAGGGCTAATATGGGTCGAGGGTTGATTCCATATCTCACCCCCCATGTAATACGGCACACATTATTACACCCCCGATGTAATACGGATCAGGTTATTACACCCTCTGGAGATATGACTTGCTGCATTTCGAATTTATGACATATGCAAAATTAAACATATCTTGAGCAAGTATATGATAAAAGGAATTATTCATGGAATTAGTGGTATGGTAGTTGGATTTACAACTACAGACCCTGGATCGTTTAACTTAACAGATATTTCGTATCGTTTGCGTTTTTCGTTCGTTTCGTTTGCATGTATCATTCGTTCGTTTTCCGTTCGTTTGCATTTCGTGCGTGTAATTTGTTTGTTCGTTTCGTGTATCGTTCGCCAATTTAATTAGACGAACACACGAAACGAACGTACGCTACAATTTCCAGTTTAAAATAATTACTACAATTTCAATCTTACTATTCAGGGATGTCATTAGAAGCCGGCAACCGGCGAAAATCTCCGGTAACTCTAGTTGTCACTGCCGGTTACTTTTTCTCTTTAAAAAAAAATAATGAAAGAAAATTTATCTAGTATCAGCAATACAACGTACAGTGCGTGAGCACGCATCTTCTTTTGCGTATATTATCTAATCATTTATGTAGTACGTTCATTCTCCGCTATAAAAGTGAAATATGTGGAAAAAAATTGAAAAAAATAAAGTTAATTTTTTTCCAAAGACGGAAGCTGCACAATGATCACATATGATTGCATGAAAGTCATACGGAATGGCTGCATTGTATGTCTTCGAGTTTAGAAAATATTTACATGTGAATAAGGGTAGGCAGTTTTCTCTGTTGGTAGATACCTTGCCAGAACTAGTGTTCCATTTTAATCCAAAAGTTTTTCACAGTTAACAGTAACCCAATAATGAATGAATGAAAAATATTGTATATCTTGTTTCCTTTCAGTATTAGATTGCATATTTTTTAATTTGAGTTGACTTTGTGTATTCAGTTTTATTTTTTATAATAATACATGTATAACATTTCTCAGAACTCTGTGTTTAAACAAAATTGGGAGAAAGGTGTCAGGGGTCGGAAATAAAAGTTTATTGCACAAAAAGGGACAAACTTCCGTGATCAAATTTTGCCTTCATTCAAATCATTGTATTGAAGAAAAACATATAGAATGACTTATTCATGTGACCATGTAGTTTACATAGTTTTTGTTGAAATATTTTGTCATTTTGTTTTGGCGCATGCAACTTTTTCTTCTACTGTGGGAATGAAGTGCCTTAATCACTGAATCAAAAGTAGTGAAAAAGGGTTTTTTATCTTGAACAATTGCTGAAAATATGAGAAAAATAGTACGAAAAAATGAAGTTTCAATAATGAAATTAAGTGCCAGGAGAGGCCTAGAATGCAGGATTTTGAACCATTTATCCCAGACCCCCAACCGTAAAGGGCGCAGAGCAAGATCGGCGTGGCGGTGGGCTCTGCCATCCGCATCAATTTGCCTCCTAGTTTTCAATTTCCTCCTGCTACTTCAAAATCTATTGACATCCCTGACTATTACTAAAAATTGTATTTACATGTACCAGTAATTTTGTACAATAAGGGAAAGCATATTTAATAAATGCATTTTTTCTATAATTTACTCTAGGACAAATAAACAAGAAATCATCTACATGTATGTAAACAAACGCCTCTGGCAGTTTCACCTGGGAAATACATGCACTGCAGGTGTGAAATGTCAACTCTTACATTTGTAATTTCATTCTAATTAACAATTATATGACCTTTTGAAGTCACACACCTCTCAGACAGCTTAACCGAGAAAATAACTGATACACCTATGTCTGGTTGGAATTGTCAATTCAGAATCCGAATAATTATAAATATAAATTCTGTATAATTATATAGAAAGTCATATTTGGAAGTCAAATATATGAGATTTAAAATTTAATCATAAATATAATTATTAAACACATTGGTAATATAAACTATTTAATATAAATTGTATTATCCTATTACTTTACCGACTAATTTATCATTTATATATATAACTTGCTTATAAAATAGAAGATTACAGAAGTTAATCACATCAATTTGCACATAACTCATTCAAATAATAACACGATATTATTCGTGTATCGTGCATTCGTTTGGTGTATCGTGTGTTTGTTTCGTGTATCGTGCATTCGTTTCGTGTATCGTGTGTTCGTTTCGTGTATCGTGCGTTCGTTTCGTATATCGTGCGTTTTTCGTGTCGTTCGTGTGAAGCGTTCGTTCGTTTCGTTTGCGTTTTTCGTTCGTTTGCGTTTCGTGTGTATTGTAAACTTGTATGATCCAGGGTCTGTAGCTGTGCAATCAGTGCCTATCACCTCTGAAGTTGTGAATTCGAATATTGCTCAGGGAAGGTTTATTTGATACAACATTATGTGACAAAATTTGTCCCTGACTTGCGATAGGTCGGTGGTTTTTTCCGGGTACTCAGATTTCCTCCACCAATAAAACTGTCCGCCACGATATAACTGAAATATTGTTGACAGTGGCTTTAAACACCATAAACCCAAACTCAATAACCCATAGCTATATTTATTACATTATTGATAATTAAGTTACCTTAGATGCACAAAACCTTGATTTCAAAATCAAGTTATAGTTATTTGTGGATTAATGTGTGCCACCAGTTGTCAGATTGGTCCTTGATCACGATTTTGATAGAAATTTATTTGACACCAGATATATGTTTTGGACAAATGATAAATTGATTTCAATGAAGTGTGGGTGGTTAAGAAGGTGTCATATTAAAATGTCTCATTTTATTTTTACCTTGTGGTTTTTTTTCCATGTAATAGACGCCTCACACACTCAGTCCAAGTTGTTTAAGCAAAGAAAAAAAACCCAGCAAAAATATGTTGATTTAAATTGAACATAAAAGTGATATATGTTGACGATATATGTACTGTATATTAAAATCCTTCTAGATTCCTTCTATTTAAATATTTTTATTTAATGAGAACTGTACATATATTTATATTATTTCTAAAGTCATTACACTATACATAAATTTGTTCAGAATAATGATTATAAAAGGAATTAATAGATGTGGTGTTTGCATCTACAAGCAAGGGAGATAATCGAACGGGGCAATCATTTCAATGTCTATCGAGTATATGTTAAACTACCCTATCTAATATATAAACTGGATTTGACTAAAATTTAAATTAATGATGCATTAACATAATTTTATGTTAAAACGGGTTGCATAAACATGTTGCACTGTTGACAAATTTTCAGTAAGTACCATATGCTTTTAGGCTAGCCAATAAATCCTTACACTTAGACAATACACACAGGTATAAACAAACAATCATGTTCAACAAGAAGCTGTATGATGTACATTGCAGGAAACGATACCTAATTTTTCAAACTTTTCTTAGTGAGGGGGTGCTCTCAAACCCCCTAGGGTATTAGACAAAAACTACTCTTAAAAGTAGAAAACTACTCTCAGTCAAGGAAGAAAACTACTCCTATAGGTCAACCGGGGTAAACAGGTCTGGATAGATGTTAAGTGTAAACTGAAAACATGTTCAGCTTGTCAAGATCTACATGCCCTGCAATTTTGAAGTAAATCTTATTACCCGTCTAGGAGTTATTGCCCTTTTTTCCATAATTTTTTAGCTCACCTGGCCCAAAGACATTATCTTTTATGCATAAATATAGAAAACAGTTAAGGTAATGATTATCTCCCTTTGAAATTTGCTTCAGTATCATTCTATTGTCAGGTGAGCGATACAGGCTCAGTGGGCTGAGCCTCTAGTCATCAAATTTTTAAAACTTTAATACTTTTCATCCTTTATTTCAAAAACTATAAGAGATAGATATTAAGTTTAAATTGAAATAATGTGCAGCATGTCAAGATCTACTTACACTGCAATTTTTAAGTAAATCCCATTACCCATTTTGGAGTTATTGCCCTTTTTTTCATCAAATTTTTAAAATTTTAATACTGTTCGTCTTATATTTCAAAAACTACAAGAGATAGATATTAAGTTTAAAATGCAGAAATGTGCACCATGTCAAGATCTACCTACAATGCAATTTTGAAGTAAATGCCATTACCCATTTTGGAGTTGTCACCCTTTTTTCATCAATTTTTTTATTTTATTTTAATACTTTTCGTCTTATATTTCAAAAACTATAAGAGATAGATGTTAAGTTTAAATTGCAAAAATGTGCTGCATGTCACGATCTACCTACCCTGCAATTTTGAAATAAATCCCATTACCCATTTTGGAGTTATTTACCTTTTTTCATCAAATTTTCAAAATTTTAATACTTTTCGTCCTTTATTTCAAAAACTATAAGAGATAGATGTTAAGTCTAAACTGAAAACATGTTCAGCTTGTCAAGATCTACATGCCCTGCAATTTTGAAGTAAATCTTATTACCCATCTAGGAGTTATTGCCCTTTTTTCATCATTTTTTAGCTCACCTGGCCCAAAGACATTATCTTTTATTCATAAATATAGAAAACAGTTAAGGTAATGATTATCTCCCTTTGAAATTTGCTTCAGTATCATTCTATTGTCAGGTGAGCGATACAGGCTCAGTGGGCTGATCCTCTAGTTTTTTTTAGCTACGTTATAGACTGGTTAAAAAGTGTTTTAACAGAATATTTCTAATTTCATCCTTGTCATTTTTCTTTTTACCCATGTTTTGTAATTACCGCTTTGAAGTTTTGTGATATTTATACACTTACTTTTTCACTGTGGTTCAAAATATACAAAACAAGAGAAAATTCAAATATATTCAAAGTGAAATGAATTATAGATCATGAACTAAACACAAGATATATCAATTAAATATTGTCCTTTGGCAGTATTGTAAGGTTTAATGCAGAGAAAGTGTAGAAAATGTCAAAACTGGTACCTCAAGGCTTAGACAGTATGTAGAAATTTATTTAACAAGCTACTGATAAGACTGTCCTTGCATTAATCATTTTTACTGAGTCCAAGTATCTAAAACACCATGATGGACTTCTGTAATCTTTGTCACTTGAACTCTTTGATGTACATGTTTCTTCAGTAACTATTGTTGGATTATTTGACATGAATTTGAATGTGTGTGTGTGTGTGTGTATGATTGACCAAGAAACTTGTATGATTTGACAAGAGAAAAAAAAATGTCTCACAAACAAGTCATGAATGGTTAATATTGTAAGTTGATTTTACAATGAGATTTGTTACGAAATTTGTTTAAATGGTCATTTCCTAGGAAATTGTAAACATACTTGGTCTATTTTTGCATCATAATACATGGCTATACCAGGATACAAGATAAAACAAAGGTACATTTGTAAATACCTTAACATCTTCAGGCATATATTATTAAAAATATCTTGGTAGTGATAACGTGACCACAAGCAAGCATTTAAACAGAGTTGTCATGACGTAACTGGTAACCTAGAATGATAGCGTGTATTTGTTCAACATAGGAAAAAAAATCAGGAGAACATAACTCAATGAACACAAGAAAATGCTGTCTGCAATGATGAGGCACATTTTTCACATTATCAACTGACTCTGTGGTTTCAAACCTTGGCAAAACACTTGATTTCAACATTTTGTGGTCAGAGATAACAAGAATTAGTCCCAGGTTTTTTAGTTGATGGAAAAGACATGTGATATTATATATCAGGGATTATTTTTTTTCTCAGATATTTAAATGATTTCAGCTGTTTTTCTCTCAAAATGTATATCCATAATTTGCTGGATATGTTCAGAAGAGGTAAAAAAATGGCCATATTGAAAGGAGCTGTAGATAGTTTCAGTTATTTTTCATTGATTTCAGTTATTTTATTTTCGAACCAGGATCATCTCTGTATTATACAAGAAATAAAATATCTGCTTTTATGATGTGATTGGTTTATATGTGTTCATATGCACTGAAAGATTCGCATTTGGTATTGTTACACTGGCTGTTATAATGTAGGTCAGAATGGCATAAATTTGGCATTTTTGTTAATTAAGAGCAAAATCATACATTTTTCTTCGCATATTTATTTAGTCTTTTGAAAAGATTTATTTTGCTACAGTGTGTTGCAAAATCTCTAGATATTTGGAGTTTTGATTCAGTTAGGCAAAAAAAATGATATATACCTGTGTTTCTGCTATTATTATTGAGCAAATGGAGTTAGTAATTAGGTAAAAAATTTGTTAAATGTTTTTCTACCTAGGTTATACAGTACAAGAATCTGACTTTAAAAAGTGAGAAACTGTTTACTGTTGTAAATGTAATCATATAATGAACACCAAATCTTAATCCTGGTTGTGATCGTGATCATGTGGTCGTTGGAATTACAACTACATTGTACCTATGCAATCAGTGCCTTATCACCACTAACCATTTTTGTGGTGCCTACCCTAAAGCTTTTATTGCCATGGTTTTGGACAAGTACTTTTTAAGTCACATGTAAGTTTAAAAATAAATTAAAACAATTTGCCCAACTATCTACTCCAAGTAATTAAAAATTGTTCTTATTTCTTACGACATGCTGGTCAAAAGCTTTTATGCCTAAAAATATTGACATGAAGACAAATTCTCTTACTTTTTTTCACAGAGACCATGAACAGAAGACATAGTCTATATTTCATGACCCTTTTAGCAGGGAAAAGAAAACAACAAAACCACATTTTCTCCAAGCAGGGACAGAAAACAAACCTGTCTGGCCTCACATTGCCTGGCCTTAAGCTTATATTGCTTTGGCCTTTTGAGAAATGAAACAGAAGAATTAATGATACATGTAAATAAAAACTGACTTCAAACAAAATTTGACTTTTTGTGGTTTATTGTAAAATTTATATAGAATTTCCATGTTATGTGTAAAATATTGTATATTTTGTAGGTAAAAGAGTGAAAATATGTTGACTGACATCCTAACAATGTAAAGAAGAAAAAAAAAGACTTCGTGAACTGATGGGGTGAATTGTAATTTTAACGATGTTTTACTTTTTGGATTATTACGATGAAACTTACAATGAAATGTATATTCCTTAATTAGTGTGTCTTTATTAATAATGGATTATGTGATTCTTATTGTGTAGAGGAAGACACGACACCATTTAAAATGGGTAAGTAAAAGTAAAATTATGTGGATGAACGTTTTCTTTTATGAGATTGTCCAGTCTCTGACCTACATTTTGTACTTTTTTGGATGGGGAGGAGAGATCTGAGAGAGCAGATCTATACTTTTTTTAAGGGGGAAGGTACTTATATATATTCTGATTTATGTTAAAATAAGGGAGAAGGGAGGGTCAGATTGGCAAAAATTGTATACTTTTAGTACCTGTAGATAAACAATCCTGAATCACTGGCAATGAAATCTTGTACAGTCAAACCTGCTATGCAGTCACCTTTATCTTCTCCTGTCATAGAACATGTCATATGAATTGAACCTCTTTTAAGAAGTCACCTGTTTTATAAGGCCACTATTTCTCTGTTCCAAAGGTGACATCTTTATTCAGGTGTGATTGTACATGTATGTGTATAACAATATATCTCCTGTTATACATGTATGGTCAGATTGAAATTTATACTCAGAATAACCTTGACTTATTCTCTGTAATACAATCTGTAATACAATTTTTTGCCTTATATATACTCAGTATTTATTTTTATTTTTGAAAAAAAGGTGAAGGACTACTTGTATGTGTATGACCCTAACCTTTTTTTTAAATACCAGCCATCAGAACTAGACTGAAGTGAAATAAAAAAGGAGCAAATTTTAAGCACAATTGCAATGAAAAATTAAAAAAACCTTACTCAATACTGGCTCAGTCAAATTTTTAGTGGCCAGGGGCAATAGGTCTAGTGGCGTGTGCTAAAATTGCAGACTGAAATACACAAAACAAGGGGGAGGGGGATTAGAAGTCTCTCCTCAGATTCACTAATATAGTTGTTCTTGTTTATAAGCTTACAGAATATCAATAAAAACATGAAAGTATTTATCTGTCAGTTTTATGTAATGAGATATATGATATAGATATCATTACATAGCCTACAGTGCCGTTCTATTATCTATGGGTCATGGCCTCAGCATTTTATGTTCTTGACAAAATCATCTTTTATAAACACCTGTTATAGTACGAGAAAAATGACAACTAAAAATCTTGACTGTACAGTGTCTACCTAACATGTATAAAAAAATATATATATAAATTGATATTAATATTATAGATAGGGGGACGTCGTGACCGTGATCGTATGGTGGTAGGATTTACAACTACCTGTGCAATCAGTGCCTATCACCACTGATGTTGTGAGTTTGAATCTCGATCAGAGCTAGGTTTACAGCATTATGTGATAAAGTTTATCAGTGACGTGCGACAGGTCGCTGGTTATCTAAGGGTCCTCCCGTTTCCTCCACCAATAAAACTGACCGCCACGTTATATTTTAATTATAACTGAAATATTGTGGAAAGTGGCGTTATTACATCATCAAGCAAACAATATTGAGGACAAGAGAGAGACCCAGGTCTTTCAATTAGGGGTCAGTGGTACCAGGTACATTTTTATGTACCCCACCAAAATTGGCATTTGGTACCTCCTGATTTTAAAGAGTGCTGCATATTTCCTATATTGGGCCACATTTAAAAATATATATGTTTCCCCTCGGCCGACCCACCCTTCAAAAACAGGGTAGGTAGGTAGGTAAAAAGTTTGTTTTTTCATTTTCATTTCCATTCCATACCTGTTAACCTCAGAGATTGTGTATGTGGGAGATCTATTTAATGTGGGAGATTTTGCGTGACGAACTTTTTCACACTAAGATTTTTAGATTAAAGCAAAAAAAATTTACTGTACAACTTTTATTGTTGTTGCTGAGCAACATTACTTCAAACCACTTTGGTAGGACAATACAGCTTGTTTTGCTGATCTTAGAACAGTCACTTGGTTTGTACTCATAACAAGACAAGTTTTGATTTTGCTTTGCACATAATAAAGAACAAAGTGTGTCATTGTTCAACTCAGATATCATATCTGTCTGGATTTTTTTTTAACATAGAAAAAATTATCTCTGGGTCTGCATTTTTAAGATTGGTTGATTTCCTTGTTGAAGCNNNCATGGCTGACACTAAAATTTGTAGAACAAAGTTTGCAAAATGCCATATCATTCCCTAAAGAAGTAGGCTGCACCCAATCGTATAATTTTGTCCAGTCCTCCAAGAATTTGCAATAATGTTTCTTTTTCTTTGAAGAAGGGGTGCTAGGTCCTGAATTCCAACGTCTCCTTGATTGTGACATAGTTGAACTGTATTTTTTTAAAGTTTTTTTCGTATTTAAGTAAGTAATTGAACGATACTCGGCTTCAAATTTTCTTTTTCCACAACTTTGATTCGTGTAGTTATCCATTCGATATTGTAAACAACATACATTATTGCCATTTCTAGTAAAAACAGAGAGAATTCCGAGTAACAATCGGCTGATTCACGCAAACGTTTTAATGACCCAGCTGATAAAAACAACAAAAATGGCGTTCAACTTTTCGATTTTCAAATTTATGGTCGCGGGAGATAATGTGGGAGAAATATTTCAAAGCGGGAGTTTTTAGTCTCCCGTGCAGGAGACACATTCTTTGCGGGAGGTCGAGCTCAAAAGCGGGAGTGTCCCGCGAAATGCGGGAGGGTTAACTGGTATGCCATTCCCGCAATCGTATCAACAGAAGCTTCCGGTCATAGTAAAATGCGGAAACGGAAATAACGATGACGGAAACGGACCCGAAATTCCGGAAATAAGAAAAAACTGCAATCAGAAATTCAATTAAAAACTTTTGAGTCGGCAGGCTTTTCAATGAGTCGGTCGGCCGAGGGGAAACATACATATTTTTTAATGTGGCCTTATTAATGACATTTACTGTTCAGCTTCTTATTTTCAACAATTTGACAATTATTTATTGTTTTTTTCTTACATTGTAAGTACCTAAATATCTGGATGTACAGCCCTCAAACACAAACAACAAAAAGAAAAAAAAAGAAATTTATCATTGCGAGACTCAGTTTAATGTAACTTGTATAATCAAGCTATATGTTACACAAGTCTTAAATAACATCATTTAAACATGGAACAGTTATTACTAGCTGACCTTTGCTTGTTTGAAATGTTTGTGATTAAATATTTAGATAATTTTTCTTTTGTACTGAAGTGGAAAGCTTAACCTGGTTTCTCAAATATGGAAATGTGATCCCATTATATCATCAAGATATAAACAGGGGAAATATTCTGCAAATAGTAGGCCTAAATAATTGTGATACCTACTGTCGACTTTGATTAGAAAATTATCCGTTTTATCAGTTATTTCCCTTTTATGAAGGACAATAGGATCCCTTTTATGAAGGACAATAGGATCCCTTTTATGAAGGACAATAGGATCCCTTTTATGAAGGACAATAGGATCCCTTTTATGAAGGACAATAGGATCCCTTTTATGAAGGGCAATAGGATCCCTTTTATGAAGGACAATAGGATCCCTTTTATGAAGGGCAATAGGATCCCTTTTCATGTAAAGTTCAATGAAAATAACATATACATGTACTTGTAAGTTGTATATATATTTCTTGTTTCTGCTCTTTAGACAATCTGGTAGTTGTTGTTGGCTTTTTGACATTTCAGGCTGAACACAATATACCTATGGAAACTATATAATTAATTTACTCTCGCTGCAAACCATAGCTCATACAAATAAATTATATATTTTCTGAAAATATGCATATATCAGGGTTCGAAATTAACGATTGTCCGCTAGTCCGAGACTAGTAATTTTCCCCACGGACAACACATATCTCCTAGGTACTTGTCCGTTTGGGCTAGTAAAAAAAAATAGAGACCGGTATGTATTACGAAGAGTTGGAAAGCCGTTATTGTCCCTGTTCGTTTCTTTCCTTTATGATACGCCATTTACAACTGTATCAAACATGCGCTTGAAAATTACTTGTAAAACTACGTTGTTTAAAGCGCTTGGAAGACGGATCACACAAACGTTTGAAATAGTTAAACTGTTTTCCAAAATTCAAGCACAAATTTGACATTGACAAAATATAATTTCATTGATAAAATATTTATGGCGTCTTCTCTTCATGTCCATCTGCAAATCGCCGCGATTGGGAAAGGAAGAACAATGACAATATTTGCTAAAATATATCGTTTTAAATAATTTTATTTTGTAATAAAGTACAGAAAATGATTATTAAATCCAGATTTTCATGTAGGTAACAATTAAAACTAGGTAAAATTGATGTATTGATAAATGTGTTTATTGATCCAAACTGTTTAAATAACATTTTTTTACTTAAAATAAAAACTACATGGCATACCCCCATACCCAACTCACATCCTGAAGGGTGCTCGCAGCATCTACAGGACTAGTTGGGATTTCTAAGGACTAGTGATTGATATCTTCTACTAGCCCTTTGGGCTAGTAACTACAAAAGTTAATTTCTAACCCTGTATATTGTTTATTTATCTGTATCTGCAGAACAAAGGTACATTCATTGTAACAAATTACAGACTCAATGAAGTATTGTTAATATCTAGATCAGTCAGAATTTTTTTTTACAAATGAATGAACTTTGGCCTTAATTTTAGTTTTTAAATTGAATTTGAGGTAGATTTAGCATTTAAAACTTTTCAAAAGTAGGTAAGTGAGACATGTGATTGCATAATACAGTGACTGCTTGTTTTAAATTGGGCCATGTACATGTACCATTCGCATAATCTTAGTTTGCATAAACTAGAAAAAATGTAACCAACTAGAATTCTTAAAAAAAAAAAAAAAAGACAAAGGCATTTTTTTTTATTTCTGGATATTTCCAAGCCCCATAAAATTTGGAATAAGATATCTTATAATATCTTATTCCAAATTTTATCACATTTTGAAAAGAAAAAATTCCTCTCTAACTACATGGGTAGGTAGGTACATGTAGTTAGGGATTCGTATAGCTGTAAAATTGTTCACTTGACTTATATAATTAATATTAAAAAAAACATCAATCACTCATCACACTTGCTCACTCAAATTTTAATTTCATTCTGGGATTGTATTAAGCAAGACACACATACATTGTACAATGTACATGTAATTTCAGTTTGAATAAAGATATTACTGTACATGTACAAAATGTACACCCGTTCTTGGCGATACAACACTATGTGATCAAGTTTGTCAGTGACTTTTGGCAGGTTGGTGGTTTTCTCCTGGTAATCCTGTTTCCTCCACCAATAAAACTGACTGCCACGATATAAGAAATATTGAAAGTGGTGTTAAAAACATCCTAACCCTAACCTCACCTTGTCATTGGTCCATTCAATATTTAATTGTTACTAACATTTTTATGCTTACTGATATCTAGGACTGTACCCTTCCTCTGACAGACATTATAAATCTGAGCCAGAAAGTGAGGACTTCACAACTGTACCTGTTCCTATACTGTGACAAATTGAATACCAATTTTTTTCTTGTTTCAGGTGAGAAGAATCAAAAGACGACCTTTGATGAAGTGATGGGCAATATTGAAACCCAGTTATTGAAAGGTCTGCAGTCTGGTAACAGAACTGCTCAACAACGAGCATTTACAGACCTACAGGTACGTTTAAAGTAAGCTCAATGATACTACTCAGCAACGAGCATTTACAGACTTACAGGTACGTTTAAAGTAACTTCAATGACACTGCTCAACAACAAGCATTTACAGACCTACAGGTACGTTTAAAGTAACATCAATGACACTGCTCAACAACAAGCATTTACAGACCTACAGGTAAGGTCAAAGACACTGCTCAACAACAAGCATTTACAGACCTACAGGTACGTTTAAAGTAAGGTCAAAGACACTGCTCAACAACAAGCATATACAGACCTACAGATACGTTTAAAGTAAGTTCAATAACACTGGTCAACAACGAGCATTTACAGACCTACAGGTACGTTTAAAGTAAG
>MJUT01007689.1:1226312-1289373 GCA_002080005.1 Gigantidas platifrons
CGATTTCGACACGATTATGCATAATTCAGTGGGGTTCACTGTTTTTCAAGGGGTTCACTGCAATTTGGTGTACCGCACGACTGATGATTATCGTTCCATGGATACCGAACCTTGCAAAATTATTGTGCGCCACATGGGCGCTTACATTTTACTTTCATTGTGCCATTTTTCAGCTTAATGCGCAAATTGCGCATGGCGCTGGACTTTCCCGATCACTGTACATCCATATCATTTCTTAGCAGTAGGTCTGTTGAACTAGACCTGAAAATATATAGCATAGTTATTATTCATGAGAGGACATATATATGATATATATATATATATACTAACAGTATACCAAGCATTTTCAAAATCTTTGCCATACTTCTCCAAGTCTAAAACTTCAAATTTTTTTGTGTTGAACCCCCTTACTGTAAATAGGGTGATGCTATTAAGTACATGTAGGTCCAATGCAACTGCATAAGTAATAAAAATAAATAAATAAAATTGGTTTTAAAATATTTTACAAATATAGACTGTCTTTTAAATATTTTATTTCCGTTTCATAGCCTTTTGTCATTAAAAATTTTAATTTGAGAGATAAAATTGTGGTTTGATGGTGGGTAATTAAATACAACAAAATAGTTGTTTTTAAACACTCGATGTGACTTAGTACATAAAGTATATACTGGCGACACAAAGAAAAGCAGATTACTTCAATTTGTTACATAAAACGTCTTGATAACACAGACACATAATTGTTTTATTGAGGTCAAGTACGGGACTTACTGTGTAAAATTAAGGGTACGAGAAATACGATAAAATGATAAGATCAGCACATTCCTTCAAGTAAAAAATATTTACCACATTTTGATAGCAAGTGTTTATAACATGTTATGACAACATGTATTTTATAATCATTGATTGTGGTCCCCTTACATCATATGTTTTCTGAGATTAAAGTTTTCCTTTGAACAGTGGGTTAAATTACCCCTTTTTTTTAAACATAATATTTTGATATGAAATATGTCGAACTTGGTCCAAACACATAGAAATGTTTATACTGAGATATGACAACATGTATTTTATAGTCTTAGTTCACTTGGAGAATACTTGCCCAAGAACCACATTATACTTAGATATGACAATATGTATTTTATAGTCTTAGTTCACTTGGAGAATACTTGCCCAAGAACCACATTATACTGAGATATGACAACATGTATTTTATAGTCTAAGTTCACTTGGAGAAGGCTTGCCTAAGATCCACATTATACTTAGATATGACAACATGTATTGTATAGTCTAAATTCACTTGGAGAAGGCTTGCCTAAGAACCACATTATACTTAGATATGACAACATGTATTTTATATAGTCTAAGTTCACTTGGAGAAGGCTTGCCTAAGATCCACATTATACTTAGATATGACAACATGTATTTTATAGTCTAAGTTCACTTGGAGAATACTTGCCCAAGAACCACATTATACTTAGATATGACAACATGTATTTTATAGTCTAAGTTCACTTGGAGAAGGCTTGCCTAAGATCCACATTATACTTAGATATGACAACATGTATTTTATTGTCCGAGTTCACTTGGAGAAGGCTTGCCTAAGATCCACATTATACTGAGATATGACAACATGTATTTTATTGTCCGAGTTCACATGGAGTAAACTTTCCTAAGAGCCATGATATGATTCATTGATGGTGGTCCCCTTTCATCATATGTTTTCAGAAATGAAAGTTTTCCTCTGATCAGCAGATTTCCTCTATTCTTTCTTTCTTTTTTTGTTGTTTTTAAAGCAAAATACATTTAAACCTGCCTTTAGTGGCACCTCTATATAACAAATCATTGTCTATAAAGGGCAGTCTCATTTTTCTCATTAATGAATAGTGCATATAATTTTAACCTGTATATAAAAGTCACATTTTCAGGTTCCCTTGAGTGGCCTGTATATACAAGTTTAACTGTATATGGATTTAGAATGTCAAACTTGGTCCAAACTCCTAGACATTGAAGGTATTGGGGCATTGTATAGGAGGTTTTCCTATTGTTTCATCAGTGAACACTTTCATCTCTGGTTTTACAGTCTGGCCTATAGCTACATCAAAGATGGCCACCATAACTAAAAAGGGAAATTTTTATATAAAATGCCAAAGCTTCTAGGTTTTATGATGAATTCAAACTTTGATAAATATCCAAGAAGTTCCTCAGACTTATTTTGTTTGTTTGTTAAAAAAAACTGTATCTATAGCTACCATACATTTATAGAACCAGAAGAACAATAGATGTGACATTGAACAATTAGATTTAAAAAAAGACTCACACTCTCAGCATAAGTTGCCTAATATGCAAATTAGGCATAATTTAAAACAAAAATTGATTTGAAAATCTTTTCCCCTGAAAACAATAAAACTGACTGCCACTGTATAACTGAAATATTGTTGAAAGCAATCTAATTAAAATTAGATCTCTGTGCTGACTACAAATCAATCGATAGAAAATAGGGAGCAAAAGCGGAGATCCATTTTGATTAGATTGGGCTGAAAGTGGCGTTAGACATCATAACCAAACCTGAAAACACATTGCTAATTGGAGACAAACTTGGCCAGACTGAGAATCGTAATTACATTATGTATTTTGGTGATCCCGCCAACCAACCAACTTGACTGATTTAACATTAAATACAATATATATTAGGGGTAAAACACTTTGACAAAGAGTTCAATATTTTTTTGTACATTGTCTATAGAAATCAGGCGAGTGATACAGGATCTTGAGAAGTTCTGCTTTTATATCGTTGATTTGGCAATGGGGATTCAGTCCTCGCGATGATCACTGGTCCTCCTGCCCAAGACCAGTAAAACTTTGTTCAGACGAGTAAATTTTTGCAGTTTATTATTTAGAACTATATATAAATAAATTCAAGAATTTAATTTGGACCAGTAAATTCTAATTTTCATTTCAAGGACTGGACCAGTAAATTCTAATTTTCATTTCGAGGACTGTGTATTAAATGATTAGTCATAATGTCAAGTGAATCAGTGCTGCACTGTGGGATCAAGTCCTGCTGAGGGAAGAACAAAAATGCAAAAAATTTGTCGGCTGAAAAATCCAATTCTAACACTTGTGTTGAATAATTACCGATAGATATTATTTTTAAAAAAGTGTTAAATACAGCTTGGTATCTTTTCGGAATCTAGTTGGGTAAATATATTGTATGGTTGTCACTTGCATGTGATGATTATATATTTATAGAATTTTCTCAAAAATTAAAAATCTTTTCATTTTTATGCAAAAGTCATTTTCAATGTACATATGTATAAGGTACGGCAAGTTTTAATTCATGTCATATTTAGGTTGCTTCTGTACAGCTGTTAATCCAATGTTTCAGTTGAGTGCTTTTAAATTGGGATTAAAAAGTAGAAAGCTATGAAAAAATTGTGCTGATGAAACATACTTTAAATCTTTTATCTCACCTTTGTTGTTTAATGAGAAAAAGTCATTTTAAGTCTAGAAATTGAAATGAGATGCACTTTTCGAATGAAACATTTTTTGCACTTTAAAAAGAATACAAATTTCAATTAAATTTATGCGATAAAGTTTGTTGGTGACTTGGTGACTTGCGGCAGGTCTGTGGTACTCCGCTTTCCTACACCAATGAAACTGATCGCCATGAAATATCTGAAATATTGTTGAAAGTGGCGTTAAGCATCATAACCCTACACCTATTTAAACTTACTGTTAATTTGCAAGCTTGAGTCATTTTATGGGGTGTTTATAAAGGAAAATAATGGCTGTTTAAAAAATTAAAATTTAATGGGAAAAATAATTATTTATGGTGTGTCACAGTGAGGTATTCTCGTAAATGAAATATTTATGATGAAGGATATTCCAGAAACGGTCGGGTCGTGCTGACTAAAATTCTTCAAATGTATATTATTAGATTGCTTTTGAACAGAATTGAAATAATGTTTGAAAATAGTGGCTATGCATGACCATTGACTTGACGCCGGCATCTGCTTTTGTCATTGTCATTTCTGTGGTCAGGAGCATGACGTTTGTAAGATTTGTTGCTGCGGCACTTTTATGATATTGTTGACTGTTTGGCTACTTACATTTAACGCTAGTAACTTTTCTTTTTCAGGAGTATCAATGTTCATCGACCTTTAACCTACAGTCACCTCCGAACCAAAGTGTCAGAGATGTATACCATGGACTTGATGATATTTTTTACACAAGCGAATGGAGAAGTAATGATTTTTTGTTTACAGATTTTGTTAATCTTAAAAAAAGAAATAGCTTAACTGAAAAATCCTAGATAAATACTTTGTATGTAATTATATTTACATGTTTAACCATTATAAAAAGAAAGTTTAAATAACAATGGTCAAGAATTCCACCAATGTTAACAAAACAAGCAACTACCTCTCATCTGAAATCATTAAATACAAAACTAACTATGACATCTGCTGACTATTGAAATTCAGGGCCTGGGTGTATGTGGCCCAAGCTCCCATAGCAGATTTGGATTTGTCCTGGTCCTCACAAAGGTTAGTAATGGCAAGAGCAAACAAACATATTATTTTAATTTTAGGCCCAACCGTCAACAGTTGAATTCATTTCTCCAATTATCATATATCGGTCAGCTCCTTGTGCACTTGATAAAAAAAAACTAAATAAATATTTACAGTGAGAGGTCAATAGTACATTTATATGGTTTAGTTTACCCAGGAAATAGTGTCTTTTGTCGAACAATTAAAATCCATGTTAATCCATTCACATGTGGGGGTCTGACGTTGGCAGACAAGTGTTGACTTATATTTGGCCTCAAGTACACATTTTGGTTAATGGTGTGCAGAGAGGGCAGAAACATATTGACCTAGTTTTGGCTTTGAGTACAAAGTATGGTTAATGGTCTGCAGACAGGGCAGAAATGTATTGACCTAGTTTTGGCTTTGAGTACAAAGTGCCAATATTAAGGTTTTGAAGATTATGGAAAAATTGTTATTTTTCATTGAATTTTGCATGAAAGGGAAATAAAATAAATTGATTTTTTCATCGTTCTAGGTCCATATACCAATCACCAATCAAAAGGAACTAGATGCAGCTATCGACTTGGTAGATAAAAATGATAAAATCACCAGTCTTCGGTTGTTTCTGTCACCACCTGCTGGTAGCTCTTATACCAGTACCAAGAAAACTCAAAATAAAGATTATAACAGTGAAAGTGGATTTGGGACAATGGTTGGTATTACCAAATATAGTAACTTGTAAACGTGATGGTGGCCATCTTAGATATCTGATTGACACCAAAATATTAGGCGTTAAAAACAACAATCACTCATCTGGCCCAAATGTAACTTGATATGCTTGAAAAATTGTTCACTTGGTGTTGAACATTTACAACAATCACTGACTCACTTAAACATTGTACATTAATTGTTATTTTGATAATCCAACATGATTTTCCTATGTAGTACAGTCTTTGTCATAGTATGATAAATCATTCCTATATACTCGGGGGCCGTCGTGGACATGATCGTATGGTAGTATTGCCTATCTCCACTGATGTTGTGAGTTCGAATCTCGATCAGCGCAAGGTGTACAACATTATGTGATAAAGTTTGTCAACAATTTGTGGCAGGTCAGTGGTTTTCTACGGATCCTCTGGTTTCCTCCACCAATAAAACTGACTGCAATGATATAACTGAAATATTGTTGAAAGTGGCATTAAACACCAGCAAGCAAACAAACATTCCTTTACTCATATCACTCTGCATACTAATATATCTTTTGTTCTTTTCTCATTAATTTTGAGTGGTAACAAGTTACTCTCTAAATACAAAGAACTGCATTGGTGGTGTAATGGTTAGCGTACTCGCCTCAGTTGCGGTAGATTGTGGGTTTGAGTCCCGATCAGGTCAAACCAAAGACTATAATTGATATTTGTTGCTTCTCTGCTAAGCACGCAGCATTAAGGAGAAAGACCAAAGACTGGTTGGCTTGGAATCAGTTTAATGTGTCCGAGTGGGGCAACATGTCTATCTGTGAACTGTTGTTTCAGTGAGCTGGCACTAAAAAAATCCAACTCAGCATGTTGGTCTAGTACAAACAGATATCATCATTTCATTGTTCTCGTCATAATATAGCTGAAAAATTGCTGATTTGGCGTTAAAACAACAATTACCCAAACACTCACTCTAAATACAAAGAAATCTTGATGATATGTATTCTTACTGAATTTACCTCCTTAGATTATCAAATGCCACGATATCCTGATAAAACAATAGCCTCTTCAACATATCCTGTTACATAATAACGCTGTATTCTGATTATCAATCAGATATTTGACAAATTGCCAACAGTATATTTATTTGACTATTTAGGTAGAAAATTTAACTATTGCAACAAGGCAATAATCATAAAAAAACGTCATGGTATTATTTCCTTAGTGAAAGTAGCAACTTCCTGTTGTAGATATGCTAAAAATAACATTTAAATAAAGAACAAATAATGTGTCACAAAACAGCTATTTATACAGTAGATTTTGTTTTTGATATAAGATTTTCTTTTCAGCATTATGATATTTCCATTAAGTTTTCAATTATGTTAAAAGCATACTACAGTAGTCCTCCCACTAAAGGACACCCCACTTATCAGGCCAGATTTAAAAAGTTTTGAGATAATGATCGAAGGAATGACCCTATATTGGAGAACTACTGTACATAAACCTCATACCATGAATCATAGCAAAATGAAAATGACTATCGTAAGAGGGGCCATCGTGGTCGTGATTGTTTGGTAGTTGGATTTACAACTACCTGTGCAATCAGTGCCTATCACCACTAAAATTGTGAGTTTGAACCCTGTGCATGGCGAGGTGTACTCGATATAATTATGTGATAAAGTTTGTCAGTGACTTGCTGCAGGTCGGTGGTTTTCTCCGGGTACTCTAGTTTTCTCCGTCAATAAACTGACTACCACGATACAACTGAAATATTGTTGAAAGTTGTGTTAAATGCAATAAACCAAACGTGAACCTAATTTTTTTTGTGCCAACATTTTTATTATAACTTATATAGTCTGTTTTGCAGTCTTCCAAACACTCAGATGATTTTCGAGAAACGCCTAGCCCACCACCCGGTCATCTTCCTCATGGAGGGAACATCCATCACAGTCTCTCCCGTAACTCAGTTAACAGTGAAGGAGAATTCATTCCAGAGGACGGAGATGAAGTTAGATTAAGATATTTGATATACAGAAATAAAAATGCTGCACATAATTCCAAATAATAATTTTTATCCTGCAATCGTGTGATTTTGAGTTCTATTTAAAGGGCCAAATAAACGCCAATGTTATTTAGTCGTGGTAGGTCCTAAAGCTTTTCAGAAAAGCATGCCAAATGCACGCTTTCCTACCTGTGTTAAAGCTCCTAGCCATTTTTTTTTTACCGACAATGTATATTGTATATTACACTTGGTTTTAGAAGAAAACAATGAACATCAAAATTCTGATTACAATTTTTCTGCAAAAGTAAAAAATAAAAATAACGGCTGTTGATTGGTTAATGACTCATGCATACAAAACCCATACAATGTTACAAAGATGAAAATCTGATTAGTGGTATCAAGCAAATTTTTTCACACAACATGCCACGATGATGTAGCTGAAATACTGCTAAAGTTGGCATTAAACACCAAGTAATCAATCAATCTACACACAAATTTGTTAAAATTAGATCAAATGATAAATCATTAGAAGAATACATTGGTTTTTATGATTTAAAAAGATGAAGATTTATGCTAGATAGTTTTATTGTTTTCCAAACAGTGCTAAATCAATTTGTCATGATATTCACAAAACTTAGAATTGGAAAAACTCCAATATCATGGAAAATGTTCAATATTTAAAAGTAAACAGTCATTATTTAAGACATTTTTTTTTTATCTATTTTTGACTGTTGAATTTTCTTTTCCAGGGAGTTTATCATAGTCCTGATGGGTCAGCCAAAATGACTGGCAGTGTCTCGTCACTGGACAGCAGCTATGCTAGTAGTCAGTGAGTAACTGTTATCATATTTTGTGGGGGGGGGGGGAATCTTAGTAAGTAACAGTTATCATATTTTGTGTGGGGAGGGGGAATCACATTCCTTTACTAGGGTGTTTATCACAGACAAAATTGGAAGAACAGTACGGGGGAATATTGATTGGACACAAATTTGGACAAAATCATAGTTATGCATTAACAAATTCTAAGAATTCCAGTGGAAATGTCTCCAAAAGTCTGTGGATAGAGATGTGGCCCCACTCGAACACGTTTTCTTGATTCTGAGCCAATCAGTCTGCTCTTTCTCCTTAATGCTGCATGCTTAGTGGAGAAGCAACAAATACTAATTTTATAGTCTTTGGTTTGACTCGAACCCACAATCTACCACACTCGAGGCGAGCACGCTAACCATTACGCCACCGATGCGATCTTATATTATGTTGAAATGTAAAAGCATATAAAGAATGTTTGAGAGGACTTCTTTTTTATAGATTAATTTTCACTTGCTGTCCCTGGACAAGTGATGTTGATGTAAAACAGGGACCCTTGTCCCTTATTGTGTAACACTGGGTCAGGACAAATGAAATTGATGTAAAACATGGACCCTGGGTCAGGACAAGTGATGTTGATGTAAAACAGGGACCCTTGTCCCTTATTGTGCAACCCTGGGTCAGGACAAATGAAATTGATGTAAAACAGGGACCCTGGGTCAGGACAAGTGATGTTGATGTAAAACAGGGACCCTTGTCCCTTATTGTGCAACCCTGGGTCAGGACAAGTGAGATTGATGTAAAACAGGGACCCTGGGTCAGAACAAATGAAATTGATGTAAAACAGAGACCCTTGTCCCTTATTGTGCAACCCTGGGTCAGGACAAATGAGATTGATGTAAAACAGGGACCCTGGGTCAGGACAAGTGAGATTGATGTAAAACAGGGACCCTAGGTCAGAACAAGTGAGATTGATGTAAAACAGGGTCCTGGGTCAGGACAAGTGAGATTGATGTAAAACAGGGACCCTAGGTCAGAACAAGTGAGATTGATGTAAAACAGGGACCCTGGGTCAGGACAAGTGAGATTGATGTAAAACAGGGACCCTGGGTCAGAACAAGTGATGTTGATGTAAAACAGGGACCCTTGTCCCTTATTGTGCAACCCTGGGTCAGGACAAATGAAATTGATGTAAAACAGGGACCCTGGGAGTGGGTCAAGACAAGTCAGATTTATGTAAAACAGGGACCCTTGTCCCTTATTGTGCAATCCTGGGTCATTAAGGTTATTATAATCGTGCATTTTTTTGGATAAAATATATTATGATGTAAAATTAAAAGAAAAAACAAAGCAATCACTCACTCAGCCAAATTTGCCAGAAAAGTGTTGGTTTATTGCGATGTTTTTACTTTTAGAATTCATGTTTATTGTGATGTTTTTACTTTTAGAATTCATGTTTATTGTGATGTTTTTTATTTTATAATTCATGTTTATTGAGATGATTTAACTTGAAGAATTTATGTTTCTTGAAATCATAATTTTTATGATTCATGTTTATTGAGATCTTTCAACTTTAGGAATTTATGTTTATTTAGATATTTAACTTTAGAATTCATGTTTATTTAGATATTTAACTTTAGAATTCATGTTTATTGAGATGTTTTTACTTTTAGAATTCATGTTTATTGAGATGTTTTTACTTTTAGAATTCATGTTTATTGAGATTTTGTGATTTTTATAATTCATGTTTATTGAGATATTGTGACTTTTAGAATTCATGTTTATGTAGATGTTTTGACTTTTAGAATTCATGTTTATGTAAATGTTTTGACTTTTAGAATTCATGTTTATGTAGATGTTTTTACTTTTACAGTGGAGATACATATCCTTTTAGAATAAGAACTGGTTCCAGACGAAGTGTTCTTACAGATTCTTCAAAAGATGAATCAGGAGGTATGACCTTTAACCTTAACTTAAGAATTACTACACTTGCAAAGACAGACATTTTTTTAGACTATTGAATTGGTATCTACTACTCTTCCCCTAAGCCTGCAGTTTTAAGAAGTTAGACCAAAGACTGGTTGGCTAGGAACCATCTTAATGTGTCAGAGTGAAAGGGCATATCTACTTGCGGACTGTTGTTTCAGTGATCTAGCTCTATAAAAAGCCAACTAAGCGTGTTTGTCTAGTACAAAGCAGACATGGTTGTCATATTATAGAAATCAAACTGGTTCTAGCAGTAGAATAACTGAAACATTGTTCTCTTGGTGTTGGACAACAATCACTTGATTATTTTATGTATCTGAGAGTTTATTAATATTTTTTTTACGGTCAAACAGGAAATGATGAATATCAAATTTAAGCATTTTCAAGAAATAATAATTATTGATTTTAAGCTTTATATGTTTTCTATTTTTAGATTGTGAAGTTTGGTTCTTAATATGTTTTCTATTTTTAGATGGTAAAGTTTGGTTTTTAATATGTTTTCTATTTTTAGATGGTAAAGTTTGGTTCTTAATATGTTTTCTATTTTTAGATGGTAAAGTTTTGTTCTTAATATATTTTCTATTTTTTTTATTGTAAAGTTTGTTTTCTATGTTTAGATGGTAAAGTTTGGTTTGACACATTTCCACGTCATTACAATGTAAATGCACATGATGTCGAAGGTCATCGTACATTCCCACGATCTAGTAATTTGGTACAACGACGTCCAGAGTTGGGGAGCACACTACTTTCCCGTGGTAGTTCCGGTGCACTCAGCAATAGCAGCAGTAGTAGTGGTTTCCCTCCAGATCCAGACATGGATTCCCCGGAGGGGCGACTCAGTATAAAAAGAAATAGTGATATAGATAGTCCAGTGTTCAATCCAGTGTCTGATTTAGCCTTCTCTAAATGTAAGTACAGCACATCGCTCTATATGCTTCAGCCTTCTGGGCCAAGCTATATTTTGGTGTGGGTGGCAATATATGAAGTTACGCCACAGCCTTCTGGACCAAGCTATATCTTGGCATAGGTGGCAATATATGCAGTCATGCTGCAGCCTTCTGAACCAAGTTATATTTTGGCATGGGTTGCAATATATGCTGTCACGCCATAGCCTTCTGGACCAAGCTATATCTTGTCATGGGTGGCAATATATATGCAGTCACTTTGTAAATAATGTATTTTTCTTACAGTGATATCGTAAAGCAATCAAACATACCAACAAAGTACTTGTGACATCCTTGCCGTAATGGAATGAGTATATTACACATCTATTACAATGGTGCTTTCAATAGAACAAAAACTGCATATTATACACAAACAATTCTGGTTATTAAAAAAATAATGTATAATATCTGCCTTTAGTGAACTTGATCCAATCTGTTTAAAATCGAATCTCTGTGTTTTCAATTAATTGATTTCAATTGTGCAAACGATTCTGGTAATTAATAAATAAGTTATAATATCTGCCATTTAGTGAACTTGATCCCATCTGACTTTCTCCTCTTACTGTACGTATGCCAAGTGATTTTTTTTATAAATTCATTTGTTGAACTATGCGATTTTATTTGAAAGGCCTTGCAAAAATAAGAATTTTGGTGGTTAAAATATCTTGTTACCTTTCTCCATTCAAAAGTTATGGTCATTTGAATTCCGAAAAATATGCTCCTTTCAAATCCAGTATTGAAAAAAGGTTATCTCCTTTATGTGAATTTCTGTACCACTCATATCTTATCATCCTTGTGTTTGGTCAGGGAGGTCCAAATATAACTGTCACGATGTGGTAGATCTGAGGAAACTCCATTGTGGATCACATGCGAGTGATGCTAGACACCATCCAATAAAATTGGCGATTGCGAGACTTATGAAAGTGTTACTAAGCTGATTTGCATGCCACAAGCTATTTGATTGCCCGAAAAAGGTCATAACCGTATTTATCATATTGTTATATGTTCATGACACAAAGTCATTCACTTGTGATGTGTAATGTGGTTTCTTCAAATGTCCCACGCTGCAACATATCAGTAAAAGGGGAGGTAATAAGAGATCTGATTTTAATCAGATTGAACTTGATAATGTTATATTCACATTTGATCATCTATTGGTTGATGGTGTTTAACACTACGTATATATAGATTCTCCTTCAGCTGCCTGTGGGTTACGATATTTCTCCACTCAAGAGAGTTAAATTTTTAATTTAACTCTCGAGAATGGGGAAATATCGTAACCCACATGGGCAACTGAAGGAGAATTCGTTTCTCCCATTATTTAACACGAACTTTATTTCAAAATTTGAAATTGATGCGGGGAAAGGCACGAGACATTTTAATCCTCTAGAGGATTACAGATTTTTCCACCACTGGTTCAGCGGGGTTAAAACGCCGTCATAATGGGAGAAGGTATTAATCCAATTGGAAACTGGAATGATATTTGATGATACTTTGGTGTTCATGGTAGAAGGGGTTATAGTGTTTAACGCCACTTTCAACAATATTTCAGTTATATCGTGGCAGTCAGTTTAAATGGTGGAGGAAACCGGAGTACCTTGAGAAAACAACCGACCAGCCTCAAGTCACTGACAAACTTTATTACATAATGTTTTATCGAGAACACCTCGCCATGAATGGGATTTGAACTCACAATTTTAGTTGTGATAGTTACTGATTGCATAGGTAGTTGTAAACCTAACTACCATACGAACACTACCACAATAGACCCTTAACATTTATTGGTGACAATAAAATACATGCTATATACATCTAAACTTATTTTTTCCTTAATTTGAAATGCTACAAGATTTAATAAAAACAAAAATTCATTTGTCAATATAGTCTGCAACTTAGTACCCGAAATAAATATGCAAATGGGCTCAGAACCCCTAGTACCCATAATAAATATGCAAATGGGCTCAGAACCCTTAGTACCCAAAATAGATATATGCAAATGGACTCGGAACCTTTAGTACTCAAAATAGATATGCAAATGGGCTCAGAACCAAGTAATTAATTGAACATTTGACAAATAGGCCAAAACTATTGCCACCACGATACAGCTGAAATATTGTTGAAAGTGGCGTTAAACACCATAAACCAACCTAAACCTATTGTGATATATGTGAGAGGTTCACAAATCATTGATTATGTTGGCATCAATTTTATTGAAGGTCTTTCTCCAGACAAGCGTATGTACTTTATTATGTGTGTTGTGTAGTCAGTGTCAATAAATATTGTTTTGGTTATCGTAGGCCATGATCGTAATCTTTGTGTGTGGTGCACTCCTTGTTTAATATTGTAATGAACACATTTATAAACTGAAATATCATATTTAATATGGCACTAGTGTATTTGTACATTATGCATCATGCAGTAATTTCATTAATTTGATATATTAGTGCCCCATTAAGAAAAGCATCGTATGTATTAAATCTTGCTTTTGTACACATACATGTATTAAGGTCTGATTTTTAGCTCACCTTGCCAAAGGCAATGTGAGCTTTTGCCATCACTTGGCGTCCGTCGTCCGTTAACTTTTCACATTTTAATCTTCTCCTCTGAAACCGCTTAGCCAAATGAACCGAAATTTGGTAGGAAGCATCTATGGAAGGTCCTCTATAAAGATTGCTGATTTCATCCCAATCCATAAACAAACATGGCCGCCACAGGCAATTCATGTTTATGATTGTATGCTTTCTGAAAAAAGCTTTTTTGTGTGGAAAGGGAGATAACTCTAATTTAAATATAGATACTATGAATTGAATTACAGATAAATATGCCTCTAAAACCCCTCAGCCAAATGAACTGAAACTTGGTAGGAAGCATCTATGGAAGGCCCTCTATAAAGATTGCTCATTTCGTCCCGATCCGTTAACAAACATGGCTGCCACAGGTAGTGATGGAACGATTATCGCCGATGATCGATTAACGGTCGTTTGAGTGGCAACGATGCTCATAATCGATTCCAAAATCAATAATCGAAAATCGCCGACATCGCCGATTCTGGATTTTTGGTTCCGTTTCGGGTATCTGTATTCAAAATTATGTTAATCAAAGTCGAAATGGCTGAAGCAAACAACGGCTTGAATCACAAACTTGCCATAATGTATTTAAGTTTACCAGGATTATCTGAAAGAGTATTGAGTTTGTATGGACAAATACCGGGCTCACCAATAATCATGCTTTTTCTTCAATATTCACATAAAAGGAGCTCCCATGTTCCTGAAATTTGACCCATACAGGATTTGATGTTGAATATTTTATTCCAAACTCGTTAATTGCATCCTTTTTATGATCATTGTGCAGCATGTTCGTTTTGTGAAAGGTAGGGGAACATGCGGTAGTGGGGAAAGAAACGTTAAAATTTTCATCGATTTTCGGAAGTCTCCTAGCTTTTCCCTCATTTCACCCTTAAGTCAAGAGAGAGAGAGAAGTCAAGTCGCCCTGTTTTTTATTATGTGTGGTGAGCCCTGGAAATAGTTAATAAAAAAAGGTGTAGGCCAAGTCCAAAAAACATTGTCTTCCTTGTGATTTTGAACCAAAAAATTGATATTGGTAGATTCCTGAAATATTGCTTACATGTATATGGTGACATAAACTGAAAATACTAGGTTCTAGTCTGTTTCTAATTTGGTTTCCAATTCATGTTGTTTGAATTTTGTTTTACCATGTTCACTGTGTTTAAAAAAAAATGTTTGACAATGTTTTTCTGCAACATAGCAAATTTTTGAATTGCCAAGTAAACACTCAAGTTTTATGTGCATATCAATGTTTTTCGTGCATCACAAATTGACTTCATTCTCTTAATCTTCTGTGTGTATGACCTTTTAAATGTAGGCTTTAGTTTGACATTTAAATAATATGACCTTGGTCGTTTTTTTGGAACATGAAAACACATTAAAAGTTATATTCAGTTTAGTAGTTACAATATACAACAATAACTGAAATATATTAATGCTCTGATAAGACTTAACTATTTTCCGATTAATAATCGATTAATAATCGATTATGCCCTTCCGATTATTGCCGATAATCGATTATGAAAATTTTCCGATTTCCCATTACTAATTAAAATATTAAGAAGTGACCAGGAAGCATAAAAATCTAATGTGGTACACGTTGGAGTGTACTGGCAGAAGCAATGCTACATAACACACATGATGAATAAAGAAACACATTTAAACGCTTGATACTTTCTGTGTTTGTTGTTTCAACAAATATTTGAAAATAACAAACATTAGTATATATTATTAAAATATAAAGCAGTGATTAAGAAACAAACAATATAATTTGGCACAAGTTGGAGTGTACCGTCACAAAACATGTTACACACAATGAATAAAGAAACAAATTTAAAAGCCTTATACCTTCTCTGTTTGTTGTTTCAACATACATTTGAAAAACAAAAACATTAGTATATATTATTAAAATATAAATGAAGTGATGAGGAAACTTAGATCAATAAGGCATCAATTTGAAACATGAGCATTCAACTTTTCTCTGTAAGATAAGATCGTGCTACATAGGGAAAATTCGAAATTTATTTACTTAAGTATTTATTTCCATAGCAACCATTTCAAATTACGAAGCTATCTGATAACATTTAGCGTTCAATGATTTATCCTACAAGACATTTAACTAAGTAAATAATACAAGCGTCCCGACATTATTACACTATTGTAATGATATCTTTAGACGTAGTAAACAATCTAACACTACGAGTGTGCGTTGATTTCGGGGGTCCTCATGGTCGTGACGTATTATTATGAAAGAAAAGATTAAGCAGTGATGGTCAACAACTTCACCAATATCAACACAACGGACAATCACCCCTCACCTTAAATCGCTGAACATGAAAAAAGACTGTGGCATATGACGTTGGAGATCTAGGCCCTGACTGAGGTCATGCCGCAAATCAACTGAAATGAGAAACAAATATAATTTGTTTATCTACAATTGTTTCAGAAGATTATGTATGCATCAAGAAAATATTTCCGCCGCTGGAGTCATAATTAAATACATACCGGTATGTAAACATCCTACAATATATTTATATAATAATGAAGCAGAATGCGTTGTTCGTTTTTTGAATACATAGTGTTGCATGAGGAAATAAGCATGACACCAGATAGATATTAACAAGCTATTCAGCAAACTGGTTCCATATGTAACAGAAGGCAAGGAATGGACAATCTGAAAATGATATTCTATGGAAAGATTCTTTATGACTGCTTAAATTACAATGAAAAATTAATTTTGGAATCACCAATTAGAAAGAGGTTGAAGATACCAAAGGGGTAATCATTAAGCCGTAAATAGAAGAAGGACAGACACAATGGTCAAAAGACAATAATTTGTGTCATCAGTCTTAACAAAGGTAACCATACCGCTATGGTAACAGGTAAATGAAGTGAGGATGACGCCAATAAACAGTTAAGCATCGATGAATGTATTACCTTGAAACGCTGACATAAAAAAATAAATATTGTCAATGTCATATATATTCCTGGTGTTTAAGAGCTCTTGCTCGATCTTTTGTTCTTTCGTCTTGCTTTTTTTTTATCCGGATCGTCCCATTTTTCTTATATTTCTCCAGACCTCGGCCACTCTACGTTTGTTATGCTTTATATGTTTTCGTCCCGTGTCTTGTGTGCCAATTATTGCCAGTTTCTCTAGATTGTTCACTGTTCATTGCCCATTCGGTGTTCTCTAACGTTTCTTTGTCTTACTGTATATTCGTCAGACATATATGATGGTTTACATATGAAAACATATATTCACTAATGACTTAAGTCTATGATACTTACTTTAATAAATGGTTACACTTGTGCTACAATTAATAATAATAGTCTGTAAAAACTGTCAAGAGAAAGAGGGAGAGTAGGTGATTCATTATATATCTCACCAAGAAAATTACAACAGTGGAAGTATATAATATAAATTAAGCAATAACACCTTATTTTGCCCATTATCCTGACCCAGTCATTAGTATGTCAGTGTGATGTATTAGATATATTTGTTATTCTGTCCATTATCCTGATCCAGTAGTCACTGTTTCAGCACCGACCAGATATATTAGATATATTTGTTATTGATGTTTACAGTTCCTAAGTCACATACTTATTATTAAAACTAAGGTTCTTCACCCCCAGTCATAGATGACATTAACCGATTTTGGCGAACATGTTCATCAGGCCCTTTGGTTTACTTGCTCCCAAAAGTTTAAAAATTATTTGTCTTTCCAATATTTCGATTTTGAGCGCACCTGATGAAGGTTATTCCAGAAACGTGTCATGTGCACAAAATAATATCCACGTTTTTATTGTTTTCACCTCAACACACAGTATGAAAACAGTTGTGTAGTAATGGTATGGTATAACCATGCAAGTAATGAACATATGTTAATGTGTTATTATGTTCAGTCTTAACTGGCATTCTAGACTGCCTATATAATATTGAATGTAGTGTGCCTGATCCTATTTTTAAGATCAGACCATAAAAGTAAATTAATTATTAAACTCAGAAAAATGGATTATTTATATTAATTTTGTTTATATACTTTTGCTGTATTACTTACCTATCATTCAATAAACATTAAAGCTGCATGTTAATAGTAATATATTATATACATCATTTATATACTATGCATATATAAGTATTGATTATCTTGGATAGATACCATGTAAAACTATTCACATTACTGTAAAAAATAATATGTTTTCACAAAACAATATGAAAACGCAGAGACTATTACTGTTACATTTAAATATTTTAATTTTTCTTGCCCTTGGTAATGAGGATCCCTTCTCTGCAATAGTATTTTTAGAGTTCTGGGCGATGTAAGTGTTTTATACCACAATATAGTGGTCGATTATTGCATATATTTTATCATATTTGTTGTTCTGACTACGTTTCCTTGGCGTTGTGCGGCTAATCCAGATTGCTATGTTTTGCTATGTGACTTTACGTTCTAAGCTCCATGTTGTGATGTCCGCTACTATTTCCGCATAATAATGATGTTCGGTTCGTCTTTACCTCCAGTTGTTTGTAGGAGGGCTCATGTCTTCTTTATGTTTCTTTGTGTGTATCTTTGTTTTGTTTTTGTTTTGTTGCCAGCTTCTCTTTATTGACCATTTTTGATGGCCCCTTTGGTTTTATCTGACGTTTATTTTGCACTGTCCATTTATATTGGTATTTGAATTTACCTTTATGAACTTATTAAACCCAAAGGAAATAATTCAGTCTGATCAACTGTGAATATTAACTTCCTCAACTGATAACATATTTTGCTTAATTGAACTTTCAAGATATAAAATGACTTCTTGGTGCTAACGTTTGGATTTAATTCTTATCAAATTAGAATAAACCATAAATCTTGACCTCTTTCCTCGATGTCAGGTTGATTGTACCACACTTGTATTAGACAAATGGTAGATAATAAGAGTTTGAAGATACCAAAGGGATACATTAGAATCCGTATATCGAAAAAGAACAGAGAACACAATAGGCAAAAGGAATGGTACAAAAAGGCAAACAGCGATCTAGAAAACACAAAGATCGAGTAACACGAAACCCATTAAAACCCGGGGGTGAACACAGGTGCTCCGGAAAAGTGAGCAGTTCCGGCTGTACGATTGGATTTATTGCATTTCAAGTAAGAATAAGCCATAAATCTAAGCCTCCTCCTTCGATGTCAGGCTGATTGTACCACACTTCCATTAGATGCATGGTAGATAAGAAGAGGTTGAAGATACCAAAGGGATAATTAGAATCCGTATATCGAAAAAGAACAGACCAGATAACACTTCTGTATAATTTTTACAAGAAATTCTGGAAAAACGCCAAGATGTCTACATTTGCATGTTAGATCAAAGAATTCATAAGTCTTTATGAGAAATTATATTAAGTAATCATATTGATCAAAAACTGAATGACGTATTTGTCAAAAATCGTTTAAAAGAAATTCTAACAACTATTTTTTTACATTGATAATAAAATGGATAATATTGTTAAACCTTACACCCGGCAAATGGTATCTGGCAAGTATTGATTTTGATATGGTTAAAGGAAAGAAGTGTCCTATAAAAATATGTCTAGCGAATCTATGAGCTGCTTAGGCTTCGATTAAAGACCTTAAAATACCCAATACAGTTATACCATGTATGAAGAATTAAAAGCTTAACCTTTCGATTCATCTGGACACACTCCTGTTTTAGTAGGAATTCGAATTTTCCTATCGTTTGTTATTTTTATCACTTCTATTTATGTTCCAATTGTGTTGTTTTCTATCCGGGTTTTGATTTCTTTTTTTTTTTACTGTTCTATTAAAAAGTAATTTTTATCTTTCACTTGTGTTATTTATGTAAATATTGCGATCCATTGAACTGTTCCATTACATGGTATCTTATATTTAAGGTTTCTTCTGGTTAATGGAATTTTTCAGTTATTTAAAAATAGTTTTTAAATTTCCCTGATGAAGACTTTTATTTGTGTTGTGATTTCTTGTCTTGTTCTATATAAATGTTGTTTTGGGTCTCACAGCTGTTGTTGACCATGGATATGTTCTTCTTGTCGTAAACACTTTCCGGTCCTTTCCTCGGTCACAATTTGTCACCGTGTTGGCAACTAAAGTAACACAATGGGTGCACTACTAGAGCAGAAACTGCTAACCCTTCCGGAGCACCCGAGTTCACCCCGGGTTTAGTGGTGTTCGTGTTACTCGATCCTTGATTTCATGTCTAATGTTTTGTAGATTGATTTTCCTTTTGTCCTTTTTCTTTTGGCCATTGTGTGGTCTGTTCTTCTTAGAATTACGGATTCTGATTACCCCTTTGGTATCTTCAAACTCTTCTATATAAATGATGTTTCACTTATGCTGCTATCTATGCTGATGATAATTGCCTGCGTTGCTATATATAAATGATATTAAATATTTCACAGGTGTTGGTTTTATCCAGATTCGCATATCTCGTACTGTTCTATATAAATGATATTTTGTGTTTCAGGGTGATATAATTGTCAGGATTGTCATTTCACGGTGGGGCCCCGGTGGCTCAATGGGTTAGGTCGCTGGATCTAACAACTCATACAAGCCTATCACCAATACGGCGTGAGTTCGCACCCGGCTTTGTAAATTACAAAAAGGGTGCACTCGACTCGCAACCGTAAGTGATAAAGTTTACCAGTTGCTTGCCCATGGTCGGTGGTTCTCTCCGGGTACTCCGGCTTCCTCCACCACTACAACTGGTCGCCATGATATAGCTGAAATATTGTTGAAAGTGGCGTTAAACACCAAAAATCAAATCAAATCAATCATTTCACGGTTCTCTCTAAATTGTATCTTATATGTTTCTTTGTGGATAATGTTTTCATGTAATGTTCTATTTAAATAAACGTTAGAGAAAACCGATGGGACAATCAAGAATGGACAAACCAGAGACACATTGAGTACACAAGACACAGGATGAACACAAACAAAGCACAACACAGCAAACTAAAAAGATGAGCAACACGAACCCCACCAAAACCCGAGGGGTAAATCCAGGCTCTTCCGAGAGGTAGACAGTTCCTTCTTCTTATATGACACTTCATGTATTAACGATGTTCTTTTTTTTTCAATCCGGATTGTGATTAAAAATATTTCATCTTCACTGGTTTTGTTGTCCATCCGGATTGGGATTTCTTGTTTCATTCCATATTAGTAGAATTTTATTTATTACTGATGTTGTCCTTACAATCCAAATTGTGGTTTCTTGTACTGTTCTAATATAATATTCATATTTATTTCAATTTGCAAGATTCTGTATAAAATAGATTATCTCATATCATACGGAAATCGTAGTTTCCACATGTACACAGATGATAAAACAATGTAAATTACACATCATTTCTATGAAAGATAAAATAAGCTGCCATCTATTTTTTCCGTGGGGCTGGGATTGTTTTTGCATTTTTTTTTTGGTCTTCAACCAGACTAAACATATTTTCCAACGTTGAAGCATCCCACTTTTCCTCATAGTATGTCCTATATAAATTACCACATAAACGCTTACGCGCTGAGAAGGAATTATCGCATCTACCAACAAGAAAAATCACCCAATTATTCTTCCCCACCAATCCCCATTCCAGTTGCTTGCCCGTGGTCGGTGGTTCTCACCGGGTACTCTGGCTAAAACTGGTCACCATGACATAGCTGAAATATTGCTGAAAGTGGCGTTAAATACAATCAAATCAACCAACCAACCCCCATTCCGTTTGTCTCCAAGGTAATACGTTAATTATATAGTATCCACCCTACCATAAAATCTATTCTACTATTAATGCAAATATTGACACGTTTATGTTGTACACTGTATGCAAATAATTGTTGTCACTGTAGGTATTACACTCAGATCAACCAGAAATGTCAAATTAATAGTGTAAAACGGTGTGATGGTATTACTTGTCATGTCGTTCCATCTGAATGACACCTTCATCTTCTCTGTGATTAAGAACAAGCTGGGTAATTTTTACACCAGTGTGCCCACACACTGCATAAGGATTAAACGTTTTGTATTTTGTGCTTATACCATGCTTTCTAAAATTGGTTTTTACTTAAAAAATTCATAACTTTCCAACTGAATGCTCCCTTCAACTTGTTTGTGATTAAGAACACGTAGGGATATGTTACCATACACTGGATTTAGCGTGTTGTACGCTTTCGAAAAGTAGTTTTTACCTTATAACTTCAAATCGTTCCAACTGAATGTTGCCTTCAACTTGTTTCTGATTAAGTCCAACCCCGGTTTTTAGTGAGATTCGTGTTATTCGATCTTTAGTTTTATGTGTATGTTTTGTAGATCGTTGTTTGTCCTTTTGGCCATTGTGTTGTCTGTTCTTCTTCGATATAAGGATTATGATTACCCCTTTATTATCTTCTAACTCTTCTTACAAGGGTTTGTCTACACACTGGATAATGATATAGCGTTTTGTATGTTGTACTTATGTCATGTTTTCTAAAAGTGGTTTTCACCTTAAATATCACAATTTGTAACGAACATAATAAACCGTACATATCATTCATGAAGCGACAACGCCCTATAGATTGTAATGATAGATAATGAATGTGTATATCAGATCAATATCTGTGTGGGTTAATCAGTTGTGTAGAGCAAAAATATGACTGATAAAATAACACACCATTGATCCAACACTTATAAAATACACTATCTAGACATTATTAATACACAAAACAAAACAAAAACTCCGTTGACTCAACACGTATAAAAAATATACCATCTAGACATGTGTATAGTACACACAAAATGATATTTACCCAAACACGTATAAAATACACTATCTAGACATGAGCAGTGCACAATCCTCAACGATGATATCATCTGTAAACAATGTTGCTGGTTTGACAAGGAGTCAGTTATAGTCAATTAACAACCATAAAATGCTACGTATATGAGATATCTAATTAAGTGTACACAACGCCTTTTTACAATAACATACATCAGGTACGTTAATAACCAAACGATGGGAAATCCAAATAATGTAGAAATAAAAACGTAGATATATAGGTTCTCCTTCAGTTGCCCGTGGGTTACGATATTTCTCCACTCAAGAGATTTAAATTAAAAATTTTAACCACAAGCCGTCAGGCGAGTGGTTAAAATTTTTAATTTAACTCTGGAGAGTGGAGAAATATCGTAACCCACATTAACAACTGAAGGAGAATTTGTTTCTCCCATTATTTAACACGAACTTTATTTCAAAAGCCGTCAAACCAGTCAAACGAGTCAAATGCGGGGAAAGGCACGATACATTTTAATCCTCTAGAGGATTACAGATTTTTCCACCACTGTTTCAGCGGGGTTAAAACGCCGTAATAATGGGAGAAATCATATTTAATGCGTTCGACCCCTTTCTGAAATAACCGTCATCAGGTACGCTAATAGTCAAACGATTGGAAATCCAAATAAATTAGAACGTACCTGATGAAGGTTATTTCAGAAACACCGTATGCATTATGTTAGATAGCTACGTTTTTATTAAATTTTTATAGGAGCAAGTAAACCAAAATACCTAAAGATGATAGCAAAATTGGCTAAGGCTGCTTATGGCGAAGGGAGATTGGCCTTTAGTTTTAATCAATTACATTACTTAGGGCATCATTAGATTATTATAGTGGTGCTCAATACATATTGTGTTGTGTATATGTTTTTCTTGTCTTCGTCTTATGTACCCTATATTGCCAGTTTCTCGGGATTGCCCTTTTTTGGTTGCACCTTCGGTATTCTCTTACATTTATTTGTTATAAAATGCTAAGATATGATCAAATATGGTAGAATTAAAGGTGAATAATAAAAATACATTAAACATTTACTAAATAATATTTAAAATAGCAACAGGCGAACACAAACAACAACATCAACTTAACACAACCAAAATTCAAAAATGATTCATAACACAAGCAGAAATGTATATGTAAATATATGTTTCCCATTATGACGTCATTTTAACCCCGCTGAACCAGTGGTGGAAAAATCTGTTATCCTCTAGAGGATTAAAATGTCTCGTACCTTTTCCTGCATTTGACTCGTTTGACGGCTTTTGAAATAAAGTTCGTGTTAAACAATGGGAGAAACAAATTCTCCTTCAGTTATTTAACTCTCGAGAGTGGAGAAATATCGTAACCCACGGGCAACTGAAGGAGAGTCTATATATAAACGTCTATATATATATATATACATATCTAATACAAATTTAAACAGAATTCTGGAACTTCAATCACATTTTATATAGCACAAGGGCTTTCTCTGTTTACACAGATCATCAGGTACAATACATATTTGAAATGTTTTTCATATTAGTAAACAATAGAAAGACGTCAACAATATACTACTGATATTCGAAAATAGGAAACAACTGCTGAGCTTTGTCTATTTTGAGCCCTCTTTTATTTGAAGTAGGAAAAACCTGTTGCGCTTTGTTTATCTTAAGCCATCTTTCATTTGAAAAAGGAAAAACCTGTTGCACTTTATTGGTTTTAAGCCATCCCTTATTTGAAATAGGAAAAACCTGTTACGCTTTTTTTGTATTTTGAGCCATCTTTTATTTGAAGGAAAAACCTGTTGCACTTTATTGATTTTAAGCCATCCCTTATTTGAAATAGGAAAAACCTGTTGCGCTTTGTTCATTTTGGGCCGTTTTTTATTCAATATATGAAAAATGAGTTGCGTTTTGTTTATTTTTAACCTTTTTTTCATTTGAAATATGAAAAACCTCTGGGCTGTTTTTTACTTTGAACCCTTCTTTATTAGTACTGTAGCTGCACGGCAAACTGACAAACATAATGTTTATATGGTTTATCTTCTAATTTCTATATCGTTTCATATTTAAACATGCTTCATTCAAAAGCATTAAAACATAATTGAACATTAATTATCAGTAATCATTATTGAAATCTATTGAAACATACCAATTATCAATAGATCATCTAATGATAATATTATCTGTCGAAGTGCACGTTTTAAACCGATACTTTTATAAAGGATGCCATATTTACACATTGTTTAAATAACACGTGGCATTGGTATTAAGCTTAGAAAGATAACCGAATAGAGTCGAAAAGGTCGTCTTTGTATGTCTTAAATTATATGTATACACAAACATTAGGGTTTAAAACTAACGATTGTAAAATATGTTTTTTTTTACTTATGCATTTGTTTATACAGTAATTAAAAATAAATTAGGACTGCAGTATGTTAAAGAGGCCCGTCATGGTCGTGATCATATGGTAGTTGGATTTATAACTACATGAAAGTTTGTCAGTGGCATGTGACAGGTCGGTAGTTTTCTCCGGGTACTCCAGTTTCACCCACCAATAAAACTGACCGTCACGATTTAGCTGAAATATTGTTGAAAGTGGCGTTAAAAACTATACACAAACCTAAACCAGCCAACCAATATTTTATTCCAAGAGCAACACTGACTATGATAATGAGATTCTCAATTAAAGCAGACGTATAATATATAACTTTTCCGTCGTTTATCTAAGACCCTTCGTTTGTATAATTCTTAACGATCGCCAGTTTCTACAAAAACAGCAGACGACTTTTTCACCTATTATTAAATGTAAATATGGCAGACGATTACACAAAATTAAAATTACTAGAAATGTACTATGAATGTAGGTCAAGTAGAAATTGTATATCACTCTTCTTTATACGATCTTTACCTGTAGATAGTTATGTTTTTCTTATAATAAAACGTTAGAAAATACCGAAGGGCCAATAAAAAATGACTAATCCAGAGAAACTGGCAACATAAGGCACATAAGACAGAAAAAAAACCCACAATATAATATCAAGGCATATTATGAAAAGTGAGTTTAAGCAGTGATGGTCAACAATTCCAACAATATCAATACAACGAACAATCACCTCTCACCTCAGATCATTGAACATAAAACATACCATGACATATGACGTTAGAAATCCAACTTCTTGCATGAGACAGACACTATGATGTGGCGGGGTTACATTGGGTAATATGATTTCAACTTGAAGATTGGATTCACAACGGCAATACATAAGCAAACTTGTATAGATTCGCTTTCTCTCGAAAAGACCACATGCTATCACAAAAATGAATGACAACATACACATGGAGATTGTAATAGCAAGGTCAATGGATGCTCGTACTAAACTAACTACTAGCTAGAAGGGTAGAGTGTGTTGGTTAAAGACATTACTCATATGACAACGTTCAGACAAAAATGTACTTGTGTGTTAATATAACAACATTTAGATAAAAATCTCCATACCGTTTATCATATTCGACTTTTCAAGAATACTGCTTACCCTTCCGGAGCGCCTGAGTTCCCCCTGGTTTTTAGTGAGGTTCTTGTTGCTCGATTTTTAGTGTTATGTGTAATGTTTTATAGATCGTTGTCTGTCCTTTTATTCTTTTTCTTTTGGTCATTGTGTTGTCTGTTCTTCTTCGATGCTGATTACCATTTAGGTATCTTCAATTTCTTCTAGACCGATTAATGGGAGGAGAATCATAAAAGTATATTTTGGTTAAACAATGAGGCCGCATATTTTATTGTATCATACTTGTAATACGTTATTTCATAACTCAGATGTAATGAATATATGCCTATCTGAATCATTACTACAATTATGTGTTGCCCTATTATGTGTCTTTACCTTCTGAGTTCCGTGTTGTGATGTTCGTTACGATTTCCACCTAAAAACGATGTTGTCTAAAATACCATTTATATAAGAAGAAAAAAATTCTTCCGTTTTGATGCGTTTCCTATGTAAGACAAGCCATAAAGACAGTTGCGCGTGACCTGGCCTTACATGGCAGTTTCAGCCAATCAATTCTGCCGAGTATAATCAATAGTCCGCTTCTACGACTGCTGTAGTAATATAAATTGTCGTCTTAGTAGATCTAAAAAAAGCTTCAAATATCAATTTTACCTGAATTTTAACTGATTTCACCTAAGGCCATACAAAGTTAATTTCTTGGTTCTCATGCCCGCCCGCATGTGGAAATTCGTCGCCGCATTGCCGATTTTATTGCAAAAATAGTAAATTTTTAAATGCGGTAGCGCTGTCCGTACGGAAAAAACAACCGCATCCGTTTTTCTCTTATATCGCGTGGTCGGTGAAACGCTTTAAAACGCATCATGCTTAAATGAGATTTAAAGCATCGTTATGACAATGTATAAATAAAAAACGTGTTTCCGTTTGACATTTAGACAAAATGTCAATCGTTTCTGTGCAAATTCGGCACAAATGTTTGCCAGTTTTACCAGGAAACATAATAGGGGGCTTCTCCGAAGCTTGTACCTTATTGGAATTGTTTACGGAGAAAAAAAATGGTACGTTGGGACCAGCGGATTGGACGTTTCCATAAAAATTAACCACTTGTGATGTTTCTGCCACCATCGGAAGAAATAAAATTGAAATTTCAATAAAGTAATGAAAAGATTTATACATTGCCATATTTTTCACAGAAAAAAAAAGAAAAAATGCCTCCCTCATCACTTTTTACAGCAGTAAAAGGATTAAAAAAAATGCCGGCCTCCCTCATCAATTTTGACAAAAAAAAGGGCCTGAGAACCAAGTAATTAACTTTGCATGGCCTAATAGATTTAATGCGGTTTTAAATAAGTGTGTATTTACTGCATTGCACGTGGCGTTGTAATATGTTGTGTAGTAAACATGACATTGACATGCGGATGAATGAATGAAATCGACATGCTTTGTTTTTAAGTTGAAACGGAAGAAACAGGTACTTGCACTTGTCCTTATTGAAGATCTGGGATTTCTTCCTCTCGTGAGAGAAATTCAGCGTCTTTACACTCGTTCCGCTACGCACCACTCGTGAAAAGACGGAATTTCTCGCACTCGTGGAAGAAATCCCAGATCTTCAATAGGGACTCGTGTAAGAACCTATTATAGTCTTGGACCCACTCTGTATTTGTGGACAAATTGAAACATCACAGCATTTGTTGCTTCATTGTCCACAATACAACTTATTGAGAACATCTCTGTTAAACAATTTGCTAGGGCAGATTAATATTTATAATTTACTGTATGACAATCCACTCCTGTCTGAAATCGAAAACACCAAAAATTTCAAGGTCTTTCAGGACTTCATACTTAAATCCAAGAGATTTACATAAAAAAAAATCATGTTTTGTTTTCATGTCTATTTTGTATCATTTTTTATTTATATTTTGCATTATGTACCCGTGTAGCCTCAAATGTACATTTACGGTCACCAAACATTGTTTGTAGGAGAGCACATGTCTTATTTACGGTCACCAAGCATTGTTTGTAGGAGAGCACATGTCTTATTTACGGTCACCAAGCATTGTTTGTAGGAGAGCACATGTCTTATTTACGTTATTTGTGTTTGTTTACGTATAGTGGTGTCCAACAACAATTACGTTGTATTGTGTTGTTCTCCCTCTTGTGTACCCCATGTTGCCAGTTTCTCTGGATTATCCATTTTTGATTGCCCTTCAGTATTCTATAACGAGTATTTAGTTTATGATAATTGGAATACTATATTTTATTACTCAGAGGTAATGAAGTTATACCTATCTGAATCATTAATACAGTTATACTTCATTTCATCAAAGCAGAATGAATACGAATAGCTGTAGTAATCAGTTATTGTGTGCGTGTTTGTATTATCAAAACAACAATGTCAGACAATCAATATAAGTATATTCACGAAATCATTCTCTAATATGTATACATAATAGAATCGTTTAAGCTATAATGAAAATGTAACACGATGGGGTAATACAGTAAAACCTGTCCATGCGGTCACATCTATTAAGCAGTCACTTGCACTAAAAGGTCACATTTTTCCTCTCCTGTCAAGGAAAATTTCACATGAATTGAACCTGTGTTAAGTGATCACTTGTCTTATAAGGCCACTTTTTCGTTGTTCCAAAAGTGACCTCTTAACACAGGTTTGACTGTATTAAGTCGTAAAAATCTAGTGGCATAGATTTGAATGTATACAGGTGCACGGCTCATAAAGTAAGACATGTCCAATTATAGACATTTACCTGCTATCTTATTGTTGTTATAAACAAACATTTTTGCATACTTTATTTGAACTATATTGTATATGAATTTAATGATTTTAATAAATATATACCAAACTTTTATCGGACTTTACAATGAGTAGCAATGTGGATGCTTTATATAAGTAACGTGAACTGCTGACTTTTTGCCAGCACATGAAACCAACCCAAGGTTTTTTTGTGGGGTCTCTATTTTAGTTACTGTGTGTGTGTGTGTGTGTGTGTGTGTGTGTGTGCTTTTTTGTTGATTGTCTTCGTTCTGTATCTGGTACTCAATATACACTATTTTAGTTAATAATTTTTAACACGTATGTTCACTTTGTACCTCCAATGAATCTAGAGTATTGAATATATTGCTGGAAAATGAAATAAAGAAGAAAGAACGCCGAGTTCTTCGTCAGTTATGTAGGGTATATGTTTGTTGCTCCACTATCATTCAATTGATATAGTATTTCGTAATGCGACCAATGCTATCGGTTCAAGAGTACAAAAGTTATCAAATCAATTTACTCACGGATGATGGAGAGGGAACGTACATAGTCAACTGTTGGTTACCGACGATTATCTAAAATTTACTTAAGACGAAATAGGTCAATATTTCAGCTATATCATGGCGACCAGTTTTAATGGTGGAAGAAGCCGGAGAGAACCACCGGCCACGAGCAAGCTACTAAACATGTATTCAGTGTGTATTTCAACTTCACAAATTTTACTAATGATAATTATATACTTGAAAGGCAATTTAATTTTTAATACTGCGTGCTTAGCGGAAAAGAAAATACTTATGTCATTGTCTTTGGTTTTGCCCGATGGGACTCGAAACCACAGTCTACTGCACTCTAGGAGAGCACGCTTATCATTGCACCATCGATGCTGATACAGTATTACCTANAAGTTAAGACTGGAGCTTTTATGTATTTATGTTCAACTGTATCTGTATATTGTTTATATAAAGGAGAAGATGTTCTAAGTTGAAAAACTTGTATCTGATCCTATTGTCATGTTTTTGGACAATAAAATATGTTTAAACTAGTATTACCTAGAAGTTCAGATTAAGCAATCAGTACTGTAAATATGTGTTGCCTTGGATATGTCTGTGCATATCGATATTTAGTTATTATTCGTATCTTTGAATAAATTGATAATAGAAAGTTCAGACTTATATGATGCATTTACCGACACATTTCCTAAATTTCAATAAAGCTATAGAACACCATAATGCACTTAGTTGTATTAACAATGAGTCATGCATGAAACATAAAAGTCAATCACGCGTTTCACCTGTCAGACAGGTATATAAATGATAAATGCATACTTTTTTTTACCTGTGCCATGTTTCATAATGTAAGAAATAGTATTGCCTGAAGCATATTGGACGACAACATATGTTTATAAAGCACCCCTTTATGAAAATGTGTGACTTGACAGTATGTAATCTGTATATGAATTTATTTGAAATATTGTCTTTATTCATAGTTCATTAGTATCGTTGTTATGCTAGAAAAAAAAGAAGGCAAACATTTGCTAATGGGATTGATATTGGTGTATAGACAGTGCCGTCTTAACGCTGGACAATTGACTAGGGCACCATTATCATAGGGGCCCCATGCTAATCTATGTATGTTTTGTACGGCATGTTTTTTAATGTTTAAACACTGATTTTGTTGGAAGTACTAATTCAATAAATATATGTTTAATTTGATCGACCATTTACATTTTTATTTCTGTAAGTGGTTGTGTGGGCAGTGCAATGAGTTTTGCGAGGTATATAGTGCTCTTTAGATGACACTGTGTATTAATGCTCTTAATTTCCATTCTACATAACAATAACTGGTACGATCTCTATTACCAGAAAGTCCCAAGACATATATTCATTGTTGACATTTCCGTTTCAAAAATAATGTAATTTTTTATTAAAATTACGGTTCCTCTCTCTGAGGCATAATTAATATTAGATGAGGAGTTTGAAGATACCAAAGAGGTAATCAGAATCCATATATAGAAGAAGAACAGACAACAAAATGGCCATAAGATACCAAAGGAGCATCAGAATCCATATATAGAAGAAGAACAGACAACACAATGGCCATAAGATACCAAAGGGGCATCAGAATCCATATATAGAAGAAGAACAGACAACACAGTGGCCATAATATACCAAAGGGGCATCAGAATCCATATATAGAAGAAGAACAGACAACACAATGGGCATAGGATACCAAAGGGGTAATCAGAATCCATATATAGAAGAAGAACAGACAACACAATGGCCATAAGATACCAAAGGGGCATCATAATCCATATATAGAAGAAGAACAGACAACACAATGGCCATAAGATACCAAAGGGGCAATCAGAATCCATATATAGAAGAAGAACAGACAACACAATGGCCATAAGATACCAAAATGGCAATCAGAAACCATATATAGAAGAAGAATAGACAACACAATGGCCATAATATACCAAAGGGGCATCATAATCCATATATAGAAGAAGAACAGACAACACAATGGTCAAAAGATGCCAAAGGGGTAATCAGAAACCATATATAGAAGAAGAACAGACAACACAATGGCCATAAGATACCAACGGGGCATCATAATCCATATATAGAAGAAGAACAGACAACACAATGGCCATAAGATACCAAAGGGGCAATCAGAAACCGTACATCGAAGAGAACAGACAACACAATTGCCATTAGATACCAAAGGGGCACTCAGAATCCATATATAGAAGAAGAACAGACAACACAATGGCCATAAGATACCAAAGGGGCATCAGAATTCATATATAGAAGAAGAACAGACAACACAATGGCCATAAGATACCAAAGGGTCAATAAGAAACCGTACACCGAAGAGAACAGAGAACACAATGTCCATAAGATACCAAAGGGGCATTCAGAATCCATATATATAAGAAGAACAGACAACACAATGGCCTTAAGATACCAAAGGGGCAATCAGAAACCGTACATCGAAGAGAACAGACAACACAATGACCATAAGATACCAAAGGGGCAATCAGAATCCATATATAGAAGAAGAACAGACAACACAATGGTCAAAAGATACCAAAGGGGTAATCAGAATCCGTAAATCAAAGAATAACAGACAACACAATCGCCAAAAGATACCAAAGGGGTAATCAGAATCCATATATAGAAGAAGAACAGACAACACAATGGTCAAAAGATACCAAAGGGGTAATCAGAATCCGTAAATCTAAGAAGAACAGACAACACAATGGTCAAAAGAAAAAGTACAAAAAGACAAACAACGATCTACATAACATACATATAAAACTAATGAAAATAAGGGTAATAACAAAATTACCGAACATCGAGCAATCTTACAAAGAGAAAGTCAAAACTCACAAATCAACAAAATCAGTCAACAACCGGAAAAGATCGAGTAACACGAACCCCACTAAAACCCTGGGGTGAACTCAGGTGCTCCGGAAGGGTAAGTAGTTAGTACTCTACTAGTGACACCCCTAGTATTAATCTATATACGAACCTGGTGATAAGTCTTGAATGAGGAAAGGATCGGGAAATGCATACATGGAACATATTCGTGGTCATTTGTAACACAGATATAATATGAGCTTGGGTATCCTGTTTTGTTCCTTTGGCTTTCATGCTCCCAAAGATTTTTAAATTATTTTGCTTTCCAATCTGTTGAATTTGAGAGACGATCAAACTTTACACTTAGACACAAATTAAATCAAAGGAACAACACTTTTTATTGCTGTTCTAATTTAAATAATTAGGTATTTCAATCTTTCGATTTTGAGCGTCCCCAATGAAGGTTATTCCAGAAATTAGATATCTATGTTTGCATCAAAGTTTCTTAAATAAAGCTGCGAATTATGTTAAAGAGCTGCAGCAAAAGTGATATTTTAGTTCAATTAGTTCATTTGAACTTTTAAGTGCAAAAGGAACATAAAAGCCATAAAACCGCGGTTCGTGTTGGGTGTATAGTTTTATTTTTTACAATTAAATTATAATGATGCAATATGTGAGCACAATGAATTATTGTATTACTTTTGAAATTGACTAACACTTTAGAATAACACATAGACATTAGATACAGTTATACACGTCATATCATAAAAATCTAGTCTGCAAAATATTTCAACATTAATTTTGAAGAGAAAAAAAAAGTGAAATTCACGATGAATGCTGTTTGGTGCAACAACAAAAAAATGTTACAATTTTTTTACACATATTTTTTTTAATCCTAGTGTACAATAAGCTTGAAGATACCAAAGGGGTAATCAAAAGCTAAAAATAGACGAAGTATAGACAATAACATGAGGACAAGAAAAAGAACAAGCAATCATCTACAACATACTACGTAGAACTAAAGAGCGAGTAACACGATCTCTGCTAAAACCAATGATGAACTCATTTACCCAGTAAGGGTAATCAGTTCCTGCTCCACTTGTGGCACATAACGTTCAAGGATTTGTTTCCTTTTCTTATGTTAATTTTATCACTGTTCTATAATGTCCATATTTTCCCTATTTCATTATTTCGTCAATTTTTATTTTGTATATTTACCTTGTGAGCTTATATGCACATCTAAACAAAGACAATACATGATAATAAGTGTGCATTAAATGTATTATGTTATTGTTCTTTCAGATGCAGTCTTTGCTTTGACATTACCGGAAGTGCAACATGTTCACCATAATTATGAAACGAACAACTTTTATAATAATGTTTCCAGTCGTGGTACTTTACATGAAATATCAATTTTGTTTATTTATTTTTTTTTAATTTATATATTATTACATTTATCATTTTGCTTTCAACGACTATTTGATGATTGGCTGATTCTCTTATCTCAAATTTATGGATATTTGTAGCATATCCCCTGTTTTTATTTCATATTAAAAGAATAATAGAAGGTAAATGTAGAAATATCGTGGGAAATATAATCAACGATAAATTAATGTCGAGAAAATATTATAATAATTGAAGGCAAGAATAAAAAAAATTAAAAAATGATATATTGGAATAATTGTAGTAAATGTTAAATTTATATGTTCACAGAGTATTTATTTTTAACTCGGAACGTATATTTCACAATCATAAATGTTTGTGTGTCTAAATCCAGGCTGTGGCCAGGCGTGCTGGATAAAATCTCATTTAAACTAGTTCGCTATTGGTTCAACCATGGTCAATGGATTTCTCTTGATACACCGGTTTCGTCCGCCAACAAAACTAACTACTGTACACCTCTAGATGGTTTTTGCATATAGTATGAGCCCCGTTTACGTATTAAGACCCTCATTTTTTTTTAATTTCTCATCTAGGGTCACCAAGAAGTCGACACCAAAAGCATTTTTGTTAATCATATTGATTTGTCGATTACTATAGAATTTCACTGACTCGGCGTCCTATGTCCTACAGTTTTCGTATGTCATTAGTATGAATCTCTATTGGTGACATATACTGTATAAAGGAGTATATTTATTTTAATAAAAGGACCAATATCTGATGACGAATTTTCATTACAACCGTCCACCAAAAACCATGCATAAGAAGATTTGCTCATTCAGAACTGTTGCAAGCTTTCACCACATATTTGTAGTGGTGTTCATGTGCCTCAATTTCGCCGTATTTTGTTGTCCATCGCATTGTTTGTCTTTTCGCCTTCTTTCTATTGTGTTGTCACTCATTTTTCGATTTTTGGCTTCTGATTATATTTTTGGTAACTTCAAACTTTTCAATTATGTATCGTCTAAGCATTGATATACTCATAATTTACGTCCCATCCTTGCGTATATATTACAACCAGAAAAACTTCCCCCTTTTTTTCAGACGGTTCTATACAGCAACACAGACATCAACCTATATTTCCACATACATACATGTGTAGAGGAAAACAACAATTGAGTGTCATTAACATTCTTTATTTTGAGTACTTGTTGATATCATACACATCTATATGTAATTAAATCAAATAAACAAACGTTACTGTTGTTTTGATTACAAAGGCCATTTTTTAAATGTTTAGACACACTCAAATTCTTTGTTTTTAAATACTACGTGATCAGTTAGAATATAATACATTAAAATGCGTCGGTTTTAATTAGAATAATCTAACATTACTACAATTATGATTAATGTTTTAGCATTAAGCGCATAAGATCTGTATATGACTTGAACAAAATACATCGGACAGACAATAGCTGAGAAAATCGTTGCCTCCAAACAAAGCAAACCAAAAATCAGTTATTTTGGTTTATGTCGTATTAAAATAAAATATTTAGTATGTTTTGAGAGCTCGTGTGTCTTATTTACGTTATTGGGTTTGTTTACGTTATAGTGTTGTCAACACATGTTGTGTTATGTTTGTGTTATAGTGTTGTCAACACATGTTGTGTTATGTTTGTGTTATAGTGTTGTCAACACATGTTGTGTTATGTTTACGTTATAGTGTTGTCAACACATGTTGTGTTATGTTTACGTTATAGTGTTGTCAACACATGTTGTGTTATGTTTTTGTTCTGTTTTTCTTTGTCTTGTGTACCCTGTGTTACCAGTTTCTCTGGATTGTCCATTTGTAATTGCCCATTCAGTATTCTCTGACCTTTATTTTACATTATTTCGTTTATAACCGTTTCTGGAATAACCTTCATCAGGTACGCTCAAAATCGAGAGATTGGGAAACTAAATAATTTAAAGTTTTGGAAGCAAAAAAATCAAAGTGCCTATACAGGGTAGCCAAAATTCGGCAATGGTCACATATACCTAAGGGAGGAGAACCTTAGTTTTATTAATAATGACATTATTCAGAAACTGTAACTTTCAGTAATAAATATATCTAGTAAACCATGTTCTTATGTATAATGCAATATCAGAAATTATAATAAATGTAGGAAGCACCTATCAGTATATTTATGAAAAAAGGATCGTTAGACCTTGAACGGTCACATATATGGTGTTAGGGGTGTCGAATTTGGATTTGGAACTGTTTTAGCGGTGAGGATTTATTTGGTTTTTTTTCATTTTATAATAAACAAAATCGAGAAGCTCATATAATCTCATCCATGAAATCACTACTAGGGTTTATATTCTAGGTAATACACATACATTTTAATAAAATGTCTATAAGACTCAATTGATATAGTAAACATATGATAATAGTTACTTGTAGACATGCTAGAACCTGTGTGACAAATACGTATTACGATAAAGTTTAAACCAATTTGATTGACCAAGGACAAATGACACACAAATATATTTGAAAACTGATTATAAAATCAATATTTTGAACAATCAGTTAAATAGTTTAAATCAAATGTAACATGTTTAGATTTATTCAGAAATAATATGCAAGTAAATATGTTTTAAAATTAAAAACAAATCTACAATATGCTAGATAAAACATTATTCGGAAAGTATTTTGAATGTGAAAAACATGTCAAACAATATTGCACAATAATAATGCAATAATGTAATAACGCAATCAAGTAATAACGCGTTTCATCACCAAATTTGCAACAACAACAAAAATAAAACAACAACAACAACAACAACAAACTCACAAAAAACCTACATGTATTCGTCGAACAACTACCACAAAAATACAGAATAACCAAATGAAAAAACTAATGTAACAACAGCAACAACAAGCAAAGCAAAAACACAACAGAGCAAATAAAATAAAAAACATCCAAAGACATAAACAAAATAATAAGGTCATCATTACCGAGCTGGTTAAATATGTCATATGAAAACAGTACTATTTAAAACTGCATAATATCAATTCTTATTTTATGATAGATGCTAAGATCTCTGATTTGGTAATTCATTGTCACGTATTCTTGCATATACAGCTATATTGGTGAGAATTACTAAAAATATAATTATGCAGGTTGTATTTGGTTTTGTATTTCCGTAAATAGAAACTGTCCCATCAATAGAACATGCTTGATTGGACACTATTCATAGCATAGACTAACCACGTTCAAGCTTATTTGTAACAAAATGGGTGATACATGTGGAACAGGAAGTGCTTATCCCATTGGGCCCCTGATTTCACCCCCAGTTTTAGTGGGGTTCGTGTTGCTCGATCTTTAGGTATCAGTGCAATATTTAGTAGACCCTTGTCTGTCCCTTTGTCCTTTTTCTGTTGACCATTGAATTGTCTGTCCATTTTCGATTTACGGCTCCTGGTTACCCCTTTGGTATCTTCAATCCTTGCGTATCCATTCAAAATTCTAATGATATTTGGGCGTCAATGCAAAATACAAAATGCATCTAACATGCAACAAGTGCACGATTGAGGAACATAATTTTAATTTCAACTTCTGGTTAAAATGTGAAACTTATTGAAGGTGAACATATTTATTTATTCCATCGTAATATGCTAAATAATAAAGTCATATAATAATAATATTAATAATACATTTTGAAAAATAAAACAATTGTAGCCTTTTGATATCGGTCAATAACCGGACTTCTGACCATATAAAAATATATCAAAACACGGACTACGGCCTCGGTCAATATGTCTTTATCTGGTTAATAACTATTGGCATTGCCATCGTCAACATGTTAGCCAAAACGACTTTCTTGATTACAAAAACACAAGTGCGAGTAAAAGCTTAATGAACAGAAAATTGTATGTTTTTCTTAATCAGCCAAGGTCATTTATCATATAACTCATGGTTCACCAATAATTATGCATATTTATCCAGTGAATCAATTCATTTTGAAATAAGATATTCTAGCTTAAAATAAAACAGGTATATGATCACGGCATCGTTAGCTTGTTGGATTTTATTTTGAAACATTTCCTTTAAACACACGAGGTGTACTCGATACAACATTATGTGATAACGTGTGTCATTGACTTGCGTCAAGTGGGTGGTTTTCTCCGGGTACCTCGATGTCCTCAACCAATAAAACTTACCACCACATTATAGCTGAAATATTGTTGAAAGTGGCGTTAAACACCATAACCCTAACCCTAATGCTTAAAAACATGATAACCATCTAATTCAATGAGAACACTGGACATGACAAGTAGACATTTGTTGATTTTATTGGTACTGGAATAGCAATAACAATATTCATAATATTCATACCTACTATTTCTCCAACCAATATGCCACAGCTTCTGACATGGCTAGCCATTTTTTCCAATTATATCATTGAGGTCAGTTTTATTGGTGGAGGAAACTGGAGTGCCCTGTGAAAAATCCAGACCTGCCACAAGTCAATGACAAACTTTATCACATAATGTTGTATCGTGTACCCTTCGCCATGAGCGGGATTCGAACTCACAACTTTAGTGGTGACAGACAATGATCACGACAACGACGACGGGCCGAAAAAAAGGAGTTATGATCAACAACATAAAGTATACCGTTAAAGATGTGCTGGGTAATTTTTTTTTTTTTTTATAACATAATACTTTATTGTTTGATTTGCCTGTTAACAAAACACCTTAGATGCCCAGGTAAGCAAAACATAATCTAAGGTTCCCTGTTTTACAATATATCACTTACCCAGGGTTGATACGAGATTAATTAGAGTCCACATATACACATTTCAAAAACACCACTAAATATATAAATTTTAAAACCAATATGCTCTCATTTCAGAAATACAATTAAATATATCAATTAAAAAAAAAAATAAAGATGTGCTCGGTAAAATTGATTTATGGATTACTTGATAAAATCTCTAACGTTACTTGGAAAAAGTTCATAGAAAATTTAATTAGTAAAGTATTTACTTGGTAAAATATATTAATAATTTACTAGGTAAGATCTGTAAGGTATTTGCTAAATGAATAAGGATGGGTTCGTGTTTTACTTTCACTTGTTTGTAGGTGGGCTCGTGTCTTATATAGGTTACTTGTGTTTGCGTATAGTTTGTATTTCTATCTTTGAATGTTTTCTTTATATGCCCCTTGTGGGCCCAAAATTGGTTTAATAAAATTATCTATCTATCTATCTATCTTATAGTGGTGTCCAGCACATATTGTGTTGTGTTTTTGTTTTGTTTTTCTTCATCATGTGTACCCTACATTTGTATGTTGCCAGTTTCGCGGAGATTTCCTTTTTCGATTGCCCCTTCGATTATCTCTAATGTTTATTTATCACCTTCTGCATTCCCTTATGTCTGATGAAATTTCAGTGTTATCTAAAACAGATATGAATGATATATCATGTGTTTTATAAATATTTAAATGGCGTACAATACGTTATATCTATTAATACATGTGATTTTTAAATTGTAAATATGTTTGTAATTTCACCACATTTTTTTTTTTGGTTTTGATATGCTCTATTAAAGTTATATTTGTTTCTAATCACGTTTCAATGGATTTGTATTCTTAGTTACCAGCGTTGTCAATATTATGAGACATGGTGACAGAAAACTGCTACATACACAAAAGAGAAATAAATTATAAGAAGTAGGAACTGCTTACATTTGGAGGGCATCTAAATTGTTCTTCTTTTTAGTTTCAGTGTGTTTTGGTTTTGTTTGTGTGTCTTTGTTCTGTATCTGGTGCCCAATTTTGCCTGTGTCTCCAGATAGTCCATTCGTGATTGTCCTTCGGTTTTCTCTAACGTTTATTTATATCGATAAAATGTTACAAAAACTACAAGAATCAAGAACATAGGTTTGACCAGACAAATCTATCATTTAAATATTATGGTCGTATCAATGTAGTTACAATGTACTCATGTAAACTGTCAATTACCTTTGACGAGAATATATACATTGATAAATTATCAAATTATCTACAATAAAATATCGATTTCGTATACAACGTTAGCTATAGAACAGTGTTGCCAATCCGGATAAAAGACATGGATTATGAATGATTGAATGTCTGAAACTTTATTTTACCATCTGGGGTCGTATTTGTTAGAATGTGTATTTTGGCTATTATTTGAGTATTGTAATATTCGACAACAACAAACAAACATATAAACATAAACAAAACAAAGAACTACAAATAAAATAAGTAAACAAATAAGATTAAAGAAGCCCCATTTTTGAAATATAAATTTAACAATAAAAAAAAACAAACAAACAAAAAACAAAAAGGAAAAAAACCAATAACATTAACAACAAATGAAGCAACACAGAAACGCAGTAACACAGTAGTTTTACTGGCAAATATATACAATAATGCTTTACGATCGATATCGCATCAAAATAATTTGTATGAAACAGCTGCCCTGTAAAAGTCATTAAATATAGATCGTCGTGTGGTGTTCAATTACTTACATCTGCATTTTAAATAAAATTACCATTAGTAATACGATTAAGAATCAAGAATATGTCAAAGGTCTAGCAATAAACCAAGAGAAAGGAATAAAATATCACGAACATCAGTAAAAATGAGAAGGAATATACTGTAAGACATAGTAGAGTACACAAGAGGAGCTTGAATATATAGAAGGGGTAATCAGAATCCGTAAAACTGACGAAGGACAGACAATGGGCAACGATCCTCAAAACATTACACAGAAAACTAAAGATCGAGAAACACGAACCGCACTAAAACTGGTGATGGATCAGGTGCAACATATAATACCATTAAGATCACCCCAAAACAGATACAAACCTGTAATAACATATGCAATCTTCGATATTTGTTCATATTCCCCATTGATTGATACAAATGTAGATATCTAATTTAGTGTACACGATGGGCTGGTATAACCTTAATCGTGTACGCAGTAGGTCAAATGATAACAAAGACAAATAATTTACAATTCACAGTAAGACACACACAAAAAAAAACAAAAAAAACAAAGAACATTAATAACATTAGCTATGCCAGAGGAGAGGATATATATAGGCTAGTCCTGCTATCCAATCCTTTTCAGTACTTTTCTGAATAAAATATGTTTAAATAAAAAAAAGCTATGCCAATGTTTTGAATGAAAAAATATATTGTTGAAATTTTTGGCGGGTTGGTTAGTATTTCTATTGTAGGGTTGGCTGGAATGTCTTTTGAAGCGATTATTGCAATGCTTTTCGCAGAGTTGGAGAGTTGTTTTGAATGACGTTTGGAGAATTCTGACCTAATATGATTTGTTGTATTGCAGACTTACACTCTTTTGTTTTTTCATTCTACTAAAACATATTTTTAAATCTTCGAACACGTTTTGAATTGAACATTTATACTGTTTATGATTTTGTTGATTGGTTTGAAAATTGTGTTCCATTTAGTCTAATTTCAGCCATTTATCATACATATTTGTGGGGGGGGGGGATAAGTGAAAACAACAAGTCAACAGATGTGTTCTGTTTGCCTTTATCTTGTAACAGTGGTAATAACACGTTCTACATTGTAACATGTATAATAATTATGGCGTTAGCTTAATCAATGGCTGCCTCAAGTTATAAATCAAATATTAGATATTTACACGAGACGAAAGTATATTTAAATATTAGTCAGCCATATATAATTAATGATCGATAACAGTATATGTAGGCTTTCGTTTAAATGTAAATTAACTATATATATATGTATTTGTATTACTTATATTGCCCACGTTAGAAATATACAAAATGTATGTTGCGTAGTTATTTATACACCAATTCTGATATTGTTTTGGGGTAGGATTAGGGTTATGGCGTTTGACGCCACTTTCAACAATATTACAGTTATATGAGGCAGGGATATTGTTTCGAATTTCAAACCCCCTTGCATATTTTAATATGTTAGCTAAATGTATTCAAGAAAGGTACGTTACAGATAAATGCGTGAACATAACCCACTCTAAATGAACCCCTAATTAACTTACATATTTATCATAATACTTATATTTATCCTTGACCACGCTAGAAATATGTTGCATAGTTATTTATACATTGAAATCAACAACACTTGGGACATTGATTCGAATTTCAAACTCCATTGCATATTTCAATATAACTCATTAGCTAAATTTGTGCAAGAAAGGTATGCCATAGATAACTGACTGAATATAGCACACTCTATAAGTGTAAGCGTACATTCTTACCGGTGTGTAGAATGTCCGGGTACGTAAATACCCTAGTGTATTTCTACCTTGCACTAGTGTGCTTATACCGTCAGAAGAAATACACTAGTGTATTTCTGTCGTGGAATATCTACCCTAGTGTGTTTTATCCAAAAGGAAAGATACACTGGTGGAAAGAATTCACTATATATGAACTCTTCACTCGTGTCCATTAACCGATTCGTTATTGGTGTTCTAGTGACAAACAACGTTCCCATGTTTATTATGGATTGTGTTTATTTAAGCTTGACATTTGCACTTCGTAAATAATTTATTTGTAGGTGGGCTCATGTCTTATTTATACTATGTGTGCTTATTTGCGCATAATGATGTCCAGTACACATTGTGGTGCGTTTTTTTTTTTATTCGTCTTGTGTACCCTATATTGCAAGTTTCTCTGGGTTGTCCATTTTTGATTTTTCGGTATTCTCCTACATTTATGTCTTAAATCTAAGGTAAAGTAACCTCAGCCGATCTTGTCTATACTTTCCATGGCCTTTGAATTGATTTTCATGCTCCCAAATATATTTAAATATTTGACTTTCAAATAATTTAACCTTGAGTCTACCGAATGAATGTTATTCCAATATCACGTAATGCACACTAAATTAGATATCCACGTTTTAGTCTATATGATTTGTCCTATTAAATGTGTACTACGTAAGTGTAATAATTTAGGACATAACTAAAGAATGTTATTCATAATTGAGTGACGTATCGGAATATAAAACATTCTTCACGAACCATTCAATCATGTCGTCTTGACCTAATTGTCTTATGGTGTTATTTTTAATAATGTTCCCATATATTTCGCAAACTAAGTGTTTTTGTAACAGACACTGCTCCCGTGTTAATAAAGGTAGTGTATCTATCGGTGGAAATGATTGCCGCGATAAGATAGAGTGTTTGCAATTTTACATTTGAAAAAGAACCAAAAAAAAAACTTTAAATGAATTCAATGTACAATGAACATTTAATTATAATAACGTTGAACACACATTGATATTTGTTTTTGTCTCTCAATTCTTCAAGGGAACACTTAAATTGCCAAACATGTTTGTATCTGTTTGGAGTCGAGTTATCAAGTGGGGATGATTGTGATCCATTTAGTAGGTTTAGCCCGCACATAATTTTGTGTCTCTTTTAAAGCAGATGGTGGATTTCTAGCCATTTTCAAGCACCGCTTTTTGAGGTTTGACGTTTGCCAGAAGAAGGATTGCTTAGGTTGGCCACATTGTCGACAATTGTTGTTTTACTTCTTATTTCCAATTTATTATGATTTGTTGGGGAGGATGTTGGATCAAAGCGTAATATTCGCATTGTAAGCACGTTTTATGTAAATTGACAATTATTTTGCGGGTTTATTACACATAATATGTTTTCATTTGAGATCGTCTGGGGNNNNGGGGGGTGGGGGAGGAGGGGTATATTTCTCTCTATCCATTGCATCTTGTAAACCTATATTTACCATATCTCTGGACGATGAAATCATTGACTCAAACGTTTTTCACAAGATGCATTTCTCTCCATCCAAAAACAGAATTTTGTCTTAGTCATATCAGTTGTTTTAAGATTATGAGGTTATTTACATCTTGTGAGTGATCATATAATTGGCTGATGCATTATATGATATACTAAGATGACATGTAACACCAAAAAATCATATTATGTTCTACAATGTATATCAAAGCTGCTATTATATAAAATATTTTGATCTACACATGTTTTTTGCATATATTATATTATACATTATCTAGTATATAAAGAGGAAATATCATAAATCATACTATGTTCTATATCAAAGCTGCTGTTAAATGGAATATTTTGATATACTCATATTTTTAAGTTGGCTTTTGTCCGGGGGGTTTTTGTCCTGTTTCCGGTGTAATTTCATATCTATTTTGGCTATCCTGTTTGTTTGATATTATCATAATGTAATTGTATGTCCAATTTGTATTACGAATGTAGCTATGGATTTGATTATTCCTCTTCTCCAAATTCGATATTTAGCCTTTTATAGATCGTTGTTTGTCCTTTTGTCTTTTTTCGTTTGGCCATTACGTCTGTCCTTTTTCGATTTATGGTTTCTGATCTCCCTTTGGTAACTTCAAATTCTTCTTGTAGTAAGTAATCTACCAAACGCATTACTGAAAGCTCATAATTTACTGATATACAGTCAGTTGATACTATGTTATATTATAGTTTATATCTTTATTATTATTCTTGTATTGCTTGTACCGCATTGCAACACTGAATGTGTCGTATCGTCAATTTATACAAGAACAGTGTTATTGCTTGTACGCCATTGCCACACTAAATTAAACATTAATTTATATTAAAAAGAAAATATTCTTTGTACCCCATTGCCACACTTAGTTAGCCATCAATTTATATGAAAAAATTCTTTTTATCAATGTACCCATTGCTCATCAATTTATATAGATATATCATTTGATATTCATGTATCCCATTGCTAAATTTTATCAATGAAGGTAGTACCATACACTTCAGGTAAAGTTTGATCTACTCGCTTAATTTTCTTATTATTTTGGCAGTGTGTTTGAATATATCCACTGTAATAAATATCAAAATTTTAACAAATTTCAACCAACAGACTCGGAGCTATAAATTCACTAGCCACATAGCAGCTTTTCTCGCTGTGGTTTTGATCACCGAGATGCTTGAAATCTGTATACAAACATCATATTATCAAAACATTCAACTGATTTTAAATAGTTATCTCCCTGTAGTGTATGGTACTCCCTTAATTGTCCTTTATTGCTTCTACCCATTGATGGTCAATAATTTATCCAAAGATATTTTCTTTGTTGCTTGTACCCCATTGCCATACCAAATTATTCTATCTATATAATCTATAATCTATATCATAACAGTGGTTTCATTGCTTGCAGCCCACTAACAGAACGAAATAATCATAATTGTGTTGCATATATTTCTTGTATTGCTTGCACGCTATTATCACACTTAATTTGCTATCAATTACTATGAATAAATTTCTGTATATAGATTATTTTTTTTCATTAATTCAAAAACAAATGATTGTCGGTCCCCATGCCCACCCATCGCTTTATATAAATACCTTTCTTTGATTGCTTGTATTATTATTATTATTATTATTATTATTATTATTATTATTATTATTATGCATTACATATTATAGTGTCACGTATTCATGAACAATATTATATAATTGCATACCTGGGACTATTATACAGTATAATAGTCCCAGTGCATACACACTATGCAAAATTAATATATGAGGCACTAAAATGCTACATAATTTATGCAACACAATGGCCATAATAAATGAAGGTTTTTTGTTAATCTATTATCAGAAATTATTGATAAAATTATAACTTCTCGTATATTACCTATAATATTTTGTTGTATGCCAAATTTGATAGATGATAATTGATGAATCTAATCAAAATAGAATATTTTAGATTTTCAGATTTACCTATATATCATATACTATTCTAATAAAAGAGTTGTGATTGCAAAAAATTAAAATCAATTAATTCTTTTATGTAAACTTGTTGAAATAAAATGAAAAACAGGAAATATCACACTGTTGAAACATTTCCATAGAAACATCAAAGAAAGAGGTAAAAAAAGAGGGTTGCTGGTAAAAATCCTCATTCATGACCTATCATTGGGTTTGTAACTAGATTAACACGACGGGTGCCACTAGTGGAGCAACAACTGGTTACCCTTCCGGAGCACTTGAGTTCACTCCCGGTTTTTAGTGGGTTTGTGTTACTCGATCTTAAGTTTTATATGCATGTTTTGTAGATCGTTGTTTGTCCTTTTGTAATTTTTTTTGGCCATTGTGTTGTCTGCTCTTCTTCGATATACGGATTCTGCTTACCTCTTTGGTATCTTCAAACTCGTCTTAAATACAAACTTATTGCAAAGTTAAAAAAACGCGGACAAATATACGATCGCTTTGACGTATTTAATCAAATTAAGAAAACACAAATCTTAAATGTTTTAAATAAGATATTACCACATATATTTAATAGTTGGTCGCATATGATAGAATATTATCTGAAACAAGTAAACAAAATTAAATACTATACTATCATTAAATAAATTGTGATTTTGATTTCTAAAATTTATTTTTTTTGTCTCAAACAAACTTACCGAAGCAAGGGACCGTCGTGGTCGTGATCGTATGGAAGGTGGATTGACAATTACCTCGTCAATCAGTGTCTATCTTTACTAACGTTGTGAGTTCGAATCCAGCTCATGAAGAGGTGTGTTCGATACAACCTTATGTGATCAAGTATGTCAGTGACTTGTCGGTGATTTCTCTGGTTACTACGGTTTTAATGACCAATAAAGTTGACCAACACGATGGAACTGAAACATTGTTGAAAGTGGTGTTAAACACCACAATATCTCCCCTTCTTGCCTGAATGGAACCAGGGTTTATCAAAAATAAGAATACCAACATTTTTTCTCTCAAAATATGCAATAAAAACAATTGAAACAACGGAATCTGGAAGCATGTATTGGAAACCGGAATACCAAGAGAAAACCACCGACATGCCGCAAGTCACTGACAAACTTTATCACATAATGTTGCATCGAGTATATCTCGCCAGATTTAAATTTAACATTTATACGTTGATCAAAATTTTCAATGCAGCTTTTAGTGTAATAATATTATTTTTAATATTTCAATTAAGCAATATGTTTGTAGACATATCATATATTCTCTATAATAATGATATTGCGATGGCGATTTCACGTCTATGACGTAGCTACCACTTTATTGGATTTTCCATGCTTAATATTATTATGTAGATATTTGATATATGTATCTATATAACTGTGCAGCCTATCTCTAAGTAGTAAATGGATGCTACATGTAGATTAATGCTCTCATACCCCAGTAGTATATCTTAGCATATGTTATTTTCCAATGTCAGAGTGGTCCTAGTTCGACTGAGACTGGTACCCTTTTGTTTCTCACACTCGCAGTAGACACTAAGTTATGAACGATCTATTAGTACGAGCACAAACACCACAATAATGGAATAAAATGAAGAAGAAAAACAAAAACTACGACACTGTCGGAACAATTCCAAAATACCACACTGTCGGAACAATTCCAAAATACCACACTGTCGGTACAATTCCAAAATACCACACTGTCGCAACAATTCCAAAATACCACACTGTCGCAACAATTCCAAAATACCACACTGTCGGAACAATTCCAAAATACCACACTGTTGGAACAATTCCAAAATACCACACTGTCGGAACAATTCCAAAATACCACACTGTCGCAACAATTCCAAAATACCACACTGTCGCAACAATTCCAAAATACCACACTGTCGGAACAATTCCAAAATACCACACTGTCGGAACAATTCCAAAAGCTACCACTGTCGGAACAATTCCAAAATACCACACTGTCGCAACAATTCCAAAATACCACACTGTCGCAACAATTCCAAAATACCACACTGACGCAACAATTCCAAAATAGCACACTGTCGGAACAATTCCAAAAGCTACCACTGTCGGAACAATTCCAAAATACCACACTGTCGCAACAATTCCAAAATACCACACTGTCGGAACAATTCCAAAATACCACACTGTCGCAACAATTCCAAAATACCACACTGTCGCAACAATTCCAAAATACCACACTGTCGCAACAATTCCAAAATTAATAAACAAAATCGTTTAAAGAGGCAAAGTCGATACCCCTAACTTATATTCCTGGCTTGGTACCGGAACTGAAAACTGGAAACGTTCAGCTTGTTTTAAGGGACCAGAATTCTTTCTAAATGGAAATAACTCATCATGCTTACTTTTAAAATAGAAAATATAGCTGAGTTGTATTCTTTATTATGGAATATTTCATTTGGAAATGAAACAGTGGGTACAAACTCATTATCATGTTCAATAGATACAACCATCATAATACCTCACGGGTGTCTTCGGATTGATTGCGCGTGTTGCTATGATACAATGTGTGAGACTATCCCCGTACCTTCCAATTGTACTGACATTCAGATTAATCTACATGATGGAGTGTCCTGAACATGATAGAAGATTTAGTAGGTACGAAAGGGCTAATCAGAATCCGTAAATCAAAGAAGGACTGACAACACAATGGCAAAATGAAAAAGGACAAAGGGACAAGCAACGATCTACAAAACATACACATAAAACTAAAGATCGAGTAACACGAACCCCACTAAAAACCGGAGGTGAACTCATGTGCTTCGGACGAGTAAGCAGTTCCCGAAAGAAATGTGTTGTTTGTAGGCCTATAAAATAATAAACCTTGGCTCCATAACCGAGATTATGCTCCGTAACCGTGTTTATTATACCTGTAATGTTTTTACGTTTTATATTTGTTTGTTCCAGGCGACCAATTAATATGAGGAAGCCATCATTGTAATAAATTCTGTATTTTATTTTCAAGATGAAAGACATTTTAGATTGAATGATAAAAAATATTCATTATCCAGAATAAAATTCTATACATTGAATATCATATAAATTTTAATTACCCGGATAAGGCATTCACTGGTGTGATGATAAATGTTGATTTGACAATTATACATACTGGGGTTATTTGCTATTGAAATTTTCAAATGTCAACCAATCATTGATTGATACGTGACAAAAATGCTTAAAACATTTGTTGTATAAAGTACACAGGTGTACCTGTTCTGTTGGGACCCTTTAGTTTAATTTATAACAATTTCATTTGCTTATATTGACGAAAAGGATCAGAAACAACTATTTCCAACTTATTTAGTCTTCTCCGTAGAATTACATAACAATTATGACAAATATACATATGGAACAGAGCATATACATTATTGTATGTATGCCAGAAACAATTACACGCGTCAAAGAGAACAGAAAAACAGAAGGGGAAATAAGTTTTTTCCCCTTGTTTAAATATTATCCTGTGTTTGATCATACAAGTATAAATAAACACTTCTGTATAAAAGCGTAAGAAAAAACCGAAAAGGGAATCAAGAATGGACACTCCAGACACACGTTGGAAACACAATACACGAAACAAGCAAAAAACAAAAAAACACAACACAGAACATTAAAAAGACAGGGTCCCAACCATAAACCGGGGATGAACCTAGATGCTCGCAAAAGGTAATTAGATCCGGCCTCTTATAAGAACCCTACAAAAAACAAAAGGGATAAAAACGAATCATTTTTGTCTTGGTATTGAACAGCTAAATGTGTTTAAAAAGTGTCATATATATATATTATCTTAGTTTCAAAAATATTTTCTAGATAGGGAATATTTGTTCTTCATAAAATGTAGGAGATGTAATAAAGGTGTTAGCATATATCACGTGTCTCATCATATATTAAAATCATACAGATTATCTCCTCCACTGTTCAAAGTGTGAGTAAGTATTGTACGTCAAAATTAATCAACTGAACTAACACACGAATTGGATGTAGGAACTGTTCCGACAGTGTTGTATGTTTTGTTTTCCATTTTATTCTTATCAATATGACGCGTCGTGTGCACTAAATTATATCTCTACGTTTTTATGAAGAAAAAAAACTATGCAAATATACCATATATATATATAAGTATAGTATAAATGTAGTATTTTAGATCAAAGCTGCAATTTCTGTTTTAAAGTATGGCAAATATAGAAACCAAAAATATGACGACTTTTAACCATTGACTTATCAACCGGTTTGGTGTGTTGCTAGAGTAAGGAGACGTGCCACTAGTGGAGCCAAAACTGCTAACCCTTCATGAGCAGGTGGTTTCATCCCAGTTCTTAGTGGGTTCTTGTTGTTCGATCTTTAGTTTTCTATGTACTGTTGTGTAGATCAATATATGTTTGTTCTTTTATCCTTTTCCGTTTCCGTTAGCAATTGTGCTGTTTGTCCTTCTTCGGTTTACACTTCTGATTGCCATGAAACAGGCATGTTAAAGGAAATGGGTGTAAATTCATGCTAAGTGGGTAATGGCTAAAATAGAATATTCTAAATAAGTTTATTTAATTTAACTACTTTTGAAATATAACATGCTAACAAAAAGGGGAATTGCAATATTTTGTATCCAAAGATGCTTTTCATATTCACGCACCTTTTTGACAATTGGAATTGAAATTAAATCTGATTTTGCACGAGTTTAGATTAAATGTTGTTTTGTATGAGCTTAAATGAAATGCTATTTTGTATGAGTTTAGATTAACAGTTGTTTTGTATGAGTTTAAATTAATTGCCATATCATTTGAGTAAACTAAATACTATGTTATATGAGCTTTAATTAAATATGTGTTGTATGAGTTTAAGTTAGATGCTATTTTGTATGAGTTTAAGTTAAACGTTATTTTGTATGAATTTATATTAAATGTTATTTTGAATGAGTTTAAATGAAATTATATTTTGTATGAGTTTAAGTTAAATGTTGTTTTGTATGAGTTTAGATTAAAAGCTATTTCGTATGAGGTTAAATTAAATGTTATTTTGCATCAGCTTAAAATAAATGTTATTTTGTATGAGCTTAAATTAAATGTTGCTTTGTATGAGCTTAAATTAAATGTTATTTTGCATGAGCTTAAAATAAATGTTATTTTTGTATGATCTTAAATTAAATGTTGCTTTGTATGAGTTTACATTAAATGTTATTTTGTATGAGTTTATATTAAATGTAAGTTTATATGAATTTAAATTTAATGTTGTTTTCTATGAGTTTAAATTAAATGTTATTTTGCATGAGTTTAAATTAAACGTTATTTTGTATGATATTATATTCAATGTATTTGTTTATGAGTTTGAATTGAATGATATTTTGCATGAGTTGAAATTAAATGTTGTTTTGGATGAGTTTAAATTAAATGCTATTTCGTATGAGGATAAATTAAACATTATTTTGTATGGGCTTAAATTAAATGTTACATTGTATGAGTTTAAAATCAATGTTATTTTGTATTAGCTTTAATTAAATGTTGCTTTGTATGAATTTAAATTAAATGTTATTTTGTATGAGGTTAGGTTAAACGTTATTTTGTATGAGTTTAAATTAAATGTAAGTTTGTATAAGGTTTAATTGAATGCTATTATGTACGAGTTGAAATTAAATGTTGTTTTGTATGAGTTTAGATTAAATGTCTTTTTGTATGAGGTTAGATTAAATGTTATTTTGCATGAACTTAAATTAAAAGCTATATTGTATGAGTTTAAATGACATGCTATTTTGGTCGAATTGGTCTCCCGCTGGTAAGGATGTGTAATTTTATTGGTTATGACATGTCAGTTACTTATATAACATCGGTGGTTGTCTCCGCCAGGATATAACCCTTAGAGGTGCAGCACGTAACAGTTAATCATAATGAGCCCATATAACTGTCCACAGTTGATAGATCATGTAAAAGACATATTTTACAGATTTCTAAAAAGAGAAGGCACATAGTGTCTATCGCTAAAACATACTAAATGTGTCATTCCTAACAAACTCTCTATACATTTTCAGCTGCAGTCAAAAGTCGTTGTCCGGTTCACCCTTTACGTACTTATGTCTAAAGATTCTATAAAATGTTGAATGTGTTCACGTACTGAATATGCATAATATAATTGCCTGAACGTTAGGCAACCAGCAATCGATCAATATAATGAATATCTACACTGTAGCAATTATGGCTGGTGGCGAGTGATACGGTAAGCTTTTGTGATTATATTCTCTATAATCTGGAATGAACAATCCGGCGACATGGGTAACATTAGGCAGAAGAGAGTGAACGAAGACAAACAAGACAAAACAACATGGACAACTAACAAGATGAATAACAGAGGTACCACCAAATAAAGCCGGGGTGAGCACATGTGCTCGCGAAGGGTAGGCAGTTGCTAACATATGCCCAACCCATTAGAACATTTATTTCATTTTGAAATATAAATGTAATAGAGCTGAAATGACACTAAGCAATTATATAAATCTCTCTGCAATAAATATGATTGATTCGATATAACTGACATTTTTGTTGAATAGGCTGTTGCTGTACATTTCTAACTGATATCAAATATTAAAGGCTTAAATTTTAATCAATATCTGCATATATACCAAATATTATAAACCAAACAAAAAGAATTAAAGTTCAGACAGCACACATTATTAATAATAAATTTTGAATTTAATAGTAAAAGCCTGATTAGTCTGAGCAATGGAGGTTACCTGTATTTTTTCTTTATATTTTCGTTTATGTTACACACAGGTAACTCACCTATTTTCTGAAATTGATATTCGTGTGTGTATTTTTCATTATAAATCACCAGATCAGAGATCACTTAAAAAAAGCACGTAGGCTTTACATATGTCATGTCTTGTCAAAGTAACATTAAATGACACTTAATAATGTATGATCAAAGAGAACTATGGAACATGAAAAAGAAAGAGAAATATGTTTATGCTAATTATTGGTTGTCATATTCTATTAACCAAAGTGTATCCTGTTTCCGAGTTCATCCTAATTTCGACATTTCCTGTTGTATAGAATAGAGAACAACATTATTGCAACATTTCTTACACTTGTAGCAATATCTGATGTAATAAATCAGTGAGCGTGTGCATGTTGTTTAGCGCCAAACTATTTTTCCAGATATACCATGGCTATTAAATCAGATAATATGTGCATAGTTATTATATATTTATAAAGTTAAAAACAACACTGAAGGGGAAGGATTGAGCTATCATTAACCAGTTTAATCGCGCCATGTCTTGTGCCTGTTCCTACTCAGGTCATGGGTTGTCATCGTCATATATCGTTATCTTATTTAGTCAATGAGTTGTGGTGAGAGGTGATTGTTTGCTTTGTTGATATTTGAATTGTTTAAACTTTCTTTCTATAATGAAAAGAGTAATGTTTGTTAGAATTGCAAATAATTATAACTGCAAGTACAAGAATATATTGCTCAGATGTTGAAAAAACACCACCATTACAGTATATACACAACCAATAACTAAGAAAAGAATAATGTTAGTATAACTTTGAAGGTGACTTTAACCGATTGTGGCTGTCCTGTTTAAATCCTTTGGTTTATGAACAACGTTTTTATTGCTGTTTAAATCTAAATTATTTGACTTCCCAATCTTCCGATTTTGAGGGCACCTGGTGATTGTTATTCTAGAAACGCGTCGTGCGCACTAAATTTAATATCTATGTTTTCATTATAATTTATGTGTTATAATCTAATCATTCATTTGTACCATGCTGTTTTATTAAGGTTAACGTCTAACCAGTCTATATTTTAAAAGATTATTTGGATATTAGACTAATGAACCTGAGCAAACACCGAAGGGGCTATCAAAAAGGACAATCTAGAGAAACCGACAACACAGGGTACACAACACGAAGAAAAACAATACAAAAAGACACAATATGTATTGAATACCACTATGCGGAAGCAAACACGAATGACGTAAATATATTCATATCTTTTAGTTGTAAGCATAGCAACAACTATTATGATAAGAAAGTTGTTGCTGTGCTATACAATTTATGATATTCCTGATATCACAATCCACTGTTTGCAGATTTAGCATTATGCATTACACAAACCTTGTATTACATCATTATTAAGTGAAATATTAATGTTAAGCTATAATGCAGTAGGGCTAATATATTAATCATACACAATATCGAATCATCGTCCTACGCATGAACCATAATTTGCCGTAATAACCTTCGAGGGGAAGTACACGTGATTAATACCATTCTGGAATGTTAATGTATTAATATGAACTAAGGTCATGCATACATTGTAAATAAAGAATCTTATAGAATATTATTAAAATACCTAAAGTGTTGTTTATTTTATAATTAAAAGAATTATCTCTACTTTGTATAACTTTAAAGTAAAAACCAAATTCATCACTCCGTCAATTAGTTTAAACATATTGTGTTATCGTCTGCACTACTGTACATAGCAAACGGGCTATCCCGGTTGAAGGTCACATATAAAACTTTTGGGAAGCACCAGTAAGAAATTATTATACACAAGATGTTTAAATTGTATAGGGTAGATTTCTATTGTAATATTTAAAATATTTGTTTGCCCACTGCTTTCTATAAAATCCAGGTATAACCATTTTGTGTATTTTAATTCGATTCGTAATAAAGATAGGTAGCCATTGAAACAGCAGACGACAGCTAATTTTGACATTGATATATCACACAGTAATATATACATATTTTATGGCGTCGTAAGTTATAAGAATAAATGACTTTAAGTACATTTATAATAATTTCACTATCTGTTTATTTATTTAAGGGGTTCAGAATGGTAGGGGTTTTCTTCAACCAGAACCGTAAGCAAAAACGTAAAAACTGAATTGCATTATGAATACATCGCTGTGTAATTTAAGTAACATATACATATTTTATGTTTTAAGAATTTGTCTTCAACCGTAAACAAAAACTTAAAACCTGAATTGAGTTACGAATGTATCTCTGTGTAATTTTAGTAACAGATAAATAACTTATATCTAAGATAACAGTTTTTCCTATCTGGAACGGAATGCAGTACAAGCAGACACACTACGCTCATTATCAAAGAGATAATAATATCCTTGTTGTATGATCGATTTGACCACTTTATCAAGCTGTTCTTTGTGTGTGTATAGAGGCATTGTGAGTGTCATATGTTGGTACGCGTGATGAAGATTGCAATGCGATTAGATCTAAATTCCATCGCGTGTGTAACTAAATATTAAAACATATGTGAGCATTATCGGATTATGACACCGCCATTTTAATGTTCTAAAGTATTGGCTTTCAAATCTTTTATAATGTTTAAATAAACACATTATTATAAAGAAAAAAAAAACCTTTAGAAAACCAAATACACACTGTCAACAAAGCATTTGCTGAGCGTGACTAAGAGAATTAAATCACGAGTTACATGAATAAACGAATGAATGGGAAAAGTGCCATGTCTGTTGGCATTTTTATATTTGTGAATCACTACATATCGCCATATGGGCATAATCATAAGAAATATTTACTTTTCTAGTCATATTAGAAATGAAGAATCTCCTCTGTACAATACTTTTTATCATTCTGGGTTACTTGCTTCGTGAGTTGACATTTAAAAAAACCCATAATTAAAATTTCAAAATAATGGGTATATTTTGTGACATAAGCGATGAAAAAAAATGTGGGTATCTAATTTAGTGTGCACGACGCGTTTTGCGGGAGGAGTAACGATGAAAGAGTAGAAAGCCAAATAAATAAAAATGTCACTTATACCTGACCACTATCACACATATATGACCGCTCAGGCTCGTGGGTTAATACAACGTGCTAAGGTAGTTTTATGGGTTCAAACCTCCTCTCTTGGTGAAGAAAAGTTTGAAGACACCAAAAAGGTAAAATCAGAGGCTGTAATTAGAAGGACAGACAACACAAAAACAAAAACAAAAAGGAAAAAAAAAAAATACTGCACAGAAGGCAAACGATAAAGCAACACGATCGCCATTAAAAGCGGAGGTGAACCCAGGTGCTCCGTATAGAGTTCATGTGAAATTGATTAAATGGAAATAACACACCAAACAACCAGAAAACACGAACACACAGGTGTTATAGATATGTCAACGTGTCCGGTGTCTTACTTGACACTTGTGATGTATACTAACAACACGAACATCGTTTTGCTTACATGGAAATCGTGATGGATCATAATACGCAAATAAAGGGAAATTAAAAATTATCTTAAGCATAAACAAACAGCCCATACAAAAAAAAAGAAACAGAACAGCTGTTTAATAATGAAGTCGTAGTACATCATAATATTTAAAACACTTTATATATATAAAGGGAACATGAACCCCTCACAGCAACAAGATAACTAGGGAAGATGTCACACCTTAGGATTATAAACGTACTCCACAATTCTTCAGAGAACAATGTTTTTGTTTAAAGAAATTTCCTGATTGGCCAAATTTGATATCTAAGATAGTTTTTATTGTCACTGGGTGGATACCTCTGCTCGTGGACTATTAGTCCCCTAGGACATCATCCACCTAGTAGTACTGACATGGTTCATTATATAAATTTTTATCGAAATTTACAGTTCTTAAAGCATGTAATTATTATTAAAACTAATGTTTCCTTCCTAAAGAAAATGTGACATTTGCCGATATTGGTTGTCCTGTCTTGGGCCTTTGATTTTCTTGCTCCCAAAGACTTTTGAATTATTTTGTTTTCAAATATTTTGGCTTTTAGAGTACCTGATGAAGGCATACTAGAAACGCCTCGTGTGCACTAAATTAGATATCTACGTTTTTATTAGGAGTACTAACTCGTGTTCTAAAGTTTTATGATCTCAATGTCATGTGCTGCGAAATTGTAGGAGTATATTACTCTACTCATGGCATCCGTCGTGAAATCTTCATTTGAGAAAAGGCTTCAGTCAGATAGGTACTATGTATGAACACCCGAAATATACCATATGGCGAAAATAACTGATACAAACATTTTGCTTTCACTCGTAGTTGATAAGGAGGAATTTGTGCTATTGCTATTGTCCTGTCTTGGAAACGGATTAGGTGGATTGTTCAAAGAAAACAATGTCCCCATGTTGAAATGTCATAAAATCATGGCTTTCATGAATCATTTCTATTCTAAGAGGGAAAACCTAACATATCTTTAAATTCGAATACCCCGAGTTTTAATTAAGTTATTGATTAGATGTTAGCACCTTAAACAAATACAATGATAAAACAAAATGGTGAAATTAATCAGCAACCATTATGTCACCATCGTTCCTTGGATGCAATTTATAACTGTCAAAGGCAATATATTGTTGTCTTTGATATTTATCCGGAATAAAGTGTTATGTAAAGAAACAAAAATCTTTTTTGTTGTCCTATTATGTGTCTTTAGATTCTGAGTTCCGTGTGATTTGTGTTTGTTTGCGTACAGTGGTCTCCAACACATATTGTATTGTGTTTTTGGTTTGTCTTTCTTCGTCTTGTTTCGCTATGTTGCTAGTTTCTCTGGGTTGTCCCTTTTTTGATTGACCCTTCGGTATTCTCTAACGTTTATTTTAATGTTTGTTTACATAAATGAAATCAGTCAGCTATTAGGTTCCTAATTTTTCGGCAATACGCAAGTGCGAAACAATGTATATCGATAATTATACCGTTGCATAGCCAATGAAGGACGTCATATTAGAAAATATAATTCATTTAGTAATTGTTTTGTCAACTCATTGTTTGATATATTGCGAGGGACAGTATTCATCAATAGTCATACAATAAATCTATTATTATATAGTAATAAATAAGTTATTCCTAAAGCGTTTTTTTATACAAATATTGTGTATTTTATTACATTTAAGTGGAATATTGAACTACTTCAAATATTTATGTTTGAACTAGTGCAATATACATTTTATCGGTATTTTTTGGGGGGACACTTTAATACCGTTTCAAATTCTACATTTTGCAGCAGCCTGGAGATATCATCTTCCGCCATTTTTATTTTCCAACGAGAAATGATGAAATATATTTAAGACCAATTTCAGAACGCATTAATACTTTTCCGAAAATGACGATACTTAGCGTGCATATACAAGGATATATTGCACGATTATTTTCCATTGAAATTAATAGGAAAATATTTATTACTATGGTAAAATGGTTTATTGAATCCTGACTTAAATAAATAAACAATTGTTCATTATTTTTATTGTTGAAAGACGTGACTTATAATATTGTTGTCATCCACAGTTCAGTTGGTTCGTGTCCTAATTTTTTCATTTTTTTTTATTTTAAATATCACTAAATTAAAAGAAACATTGCAATTAAGGCATATGTATTTAGTAGTATATATATGAATTTTATTTCCACACAAAAAAATCCGTATTTTTTATTGCTCAAAACGTGACTTATAATACTATTATAATTAACAGTTCAGTTGGCTCGTCTGTTTTAAACACATTTTGTAGTCATTTGAAATACTATAACTTTAAATTTAAAGTAGCATTAGAATGTATGTAATATGAATATACGTGACTTTTATTTCTCAAACAATTGTTCGTGATGTTTTATTATTAAAAAACGTGACTACTAGTATTATTATATACAGTTCAGTTGATTCGTCAGCTCAAACAATACGTGAATTTTTATATTATTATTATTATTATTATCATTATTATTATTATTATTACAACTACCTATGCAATAAGTGCCTATCACCACTAAAGTTGTGCGTTCGAATCTCGCTCATGCCGAGGTGTACTCGATACAACATTATCTGATAAATATTGTCAGTGACGTGTGACAGGTTGGTGGTTATTTCCGGGTACTCCGGTTATCTCCACCAATAAAACTGACCGCTACGATATAGCTGTTATATTATTGCAAGTGACGTTAAACACAATAAGCATAACCCTATTATTATTTACAGAGGGCCCGGGTGGCTCAATGAGTTAGGTAGTTGTAGGGCACGGGTGGCTCAATGAGTTAGGTAGTCGGATTACCTAACAACTCATACAAGCCTATCACCAATACGGCGTGGGTTTGCGCCCTGCTTTGTAAATTACAAAAAAGGGTGCACTCGACTGGCAGTCGCAAGTGATAAAGTTTACCAGTTGCTTGCCCATGGTCGGTGGTTCTCACCGGGTACTTCGGCTTCTTCCACCACTAAAACTGATCGCCATGATATAGCTGAAATATTGCTGAGAGTGGCGTTAAACACAAAAAAATCAAATCAAATCAAACAATGCGTGAATTTTTATATTATTATTATTATTATTATTATTATTATTACAACTACCTATGCAATAATTGCCTATCACCACTAAAGTTGTGAGTTCGAATCTCGCTCATGCCGAGGTGTACTCGATACAACATTATGTGATAAAGTTTGTCAGTGACTTGCAACAGGTCAGTGGTTTTCGCCGGGTACTCCGGTTTCCTCCACTAATAAAGCTAACCCTCGATATAGCTGATATATTGTTGCAAGTGGTGTTAAACACAATAATAAGCCTAACCCTATTATCATTATTTACAGTGCAGTTGGTTCGTCTGCTTTTGCAGTGATTTGAAATATCAAAACTTTATTTTTAATTTTAATTACACATGTAACATTTGTATGTAATTATTAATATACTTGATTTTTATTCCACACTTCGTCATGTTTACATCTTGTATATAATTAACTACATGTGATTTTGTGCACCATTGCCATAAAATATATGAACATTGTCAACAAATATGAGAGAGCAGTGGTGTATAGTAGTATGCTATTACCCATATTGTATTTCAAATTGCTCAAGCTTTCAGACGTTATGCTATCATCTCGCGAAAATCCCACGTTCTGTATTCACAAATTAAACACAGTTCAATTCCGTATAAAAGTGCATCTGTGGAAATATCTTGTTACCATAGAAACTGTGTTATTGTACGTAAATCATATTTTATGCACGGTTAACTGCGTTTATCACATTAAGAACAAATAATTTCCGATCGCGGAAGGCAGTTTTTCACAGGCGGAAACTATCAACATAGACGTTGCTTATCGCACGTAAATGGTAGATTTGACATAATCTTGACCTCTCTGCAATTATCTTCAACTAGTTGAAGGGCGGTCAGTATCTGGTAGAAGTAGAAGATTCGATCACGAAACACAATTTCTGGTATCTATCATACCAAAGAATTTTATCGTCAATGCTGTTCTTGTATTCTGTACGACCATTTATATCGAGAGGACAGCTGGAATTGCGTTAGTCAGTTTTGTGGTGTTAGCCATTAGAACTTTTACCATTACCCAGGTTAAGATTAATAGAATCTAACACCGGTGACAGGTCAAGATCCTTCTCTGACGAGTCAGAGAACGATTGAAATCTTACCCGAGGGTGTTTGAGATTTCTCGATCTTGACCTATCATCGATGTTTGATTATTTTTCTTACACAGACATCCCCCCAAATTTGTTTTTTTTTCTAGTGTGCATATTCGAAGACGACCGCATCACAACCATCAATGTGAAAGAAACACCAAATCACGAACGCTTCAAATTGTAATAATATTTAAAATTCTACTTTCATATCACAATAAATATAACAATAGTAAAGAAAACGGTTGTTTTTAAACGAACAAATCAACACAAACACTGTTATTAGAAATGTATGTCATTTCACTGTGACGTCAATAACTCGGTCAGCTGATTGATTCAGTGAACAGGAAATCGATAACTGTTGACAAAAATCATACGCAAACGTTAACAAATGACACAACATTAAGAGTTTTAAAAGATAGATTAGACTTTTGCTACCGTTATATTTTTATCACATCCACAAACAATATTAACACAGGACAAAACGCACAGTAAAAATTAACACTGAAAAATCTTGAAGCGACGATTAATTTTGACGGGTAACAGGGCGTGTAGCTTGTCTTACACCGGGGGGTGTAAGACAGAAAAATCTTTTCCCGTGAAAATTGAGAATTACTTTATCCTCTGTGTAAGAAATTGATCGTCTCTGTGCGTCGTAGAGGGGAAGCCAAGGAGGCCATACTCGTTTTAGAGACTCAAATTACGCAATTGAATTTCATTCTGCCAGTCTTTCATGTCATAGTATAATGAAGTATGATATTGTTGATTGCCATATGTATGTTCATGTTAATCGCTTACAAACTATATATATCTTCATGCGTAAAGTCATGTAACGTTCCTCTTGACGACTGATCATATCACATGATAATTCTAATATGATTTACATAATAAGAAATCCTTTACTCTGATTGGGTATAAGCGCTTATGGAGGCGGGTTTTGTCAGGTTATTTTTCCAAAGACGATCTTCACCGGACTACTTTTTTTCGTAACAGTTCGGGAAATGTCAGAATTTGGAAACGTTTCCAAATTCAGGAACATTTTTCCAAATTCTTATAGAATTTAAAGTATATCGTTTCCGTGCCTTTTGATGGGACAAGGACACTGTCACCTGGTTTTTTTTTATTCGTTCATAACTCGATTAACTGTTCAATCTGCAAGCCGTAACTACGAAGATCCACCATCTTGAAAACGTGAAATTCGACATGTCATATTTACAACAATATACAAAAATAATTAACATGCCTACCTTGTAAACTTATTTTAGTTAAAATTTATCAAAATTGAAGCGTACATGACGCCTGATCTTTACGTTTTAAACTGGAAGTCTTCATATGACGTCATGTTGTAATGTTCCAAAGTCGTCAACAATATTTCGCGGAATTTTAATTTGTGTGATTTTTTAGACCTGAGATATGCAAGAATATTTTTATCTACAATATGAAAAACAAATGAACAAAAATACTTAGTTACAGAATTATACGAATTAAACGCATTTTTTCGGAGTTTATTGATGTATAACCTGGACCAATTCACTCACAAACAAATAATAGTCCGTGAATTGGTCCAGATTATAATCCTATAATAAATATTATGGTGTTCATACATTGACAGAAGAGTTTGCAGATACTACAGGGTAATCAGAATCCGTATATCGAAGAAGGACAGACAATACAATGGCAGGTTATATTATCTTTCTCGATGAGAGTATCAAAAGATAAACAAGACAAGATGTAACCATCAATAATCAGAAGCCGTAATTTGAAGATGGAAGATAAAACAATGACTAAATTAAAAATGACAAAAAGACAAAAAAATGGTCGAAAAAAATAGACAGAAAAAAAAAGATTGAGCAATACCCTACTAGGGTGGCCTCCTTTGTCATTGATGGATAAGTGATTCTTGTTCCACTACTAACACTCGTTCTGTTATTATACTTTTCTATCGTTATTGAACTAATACAAGTGTATCAGTGTTGTCGTTACCGGCCGGAAGCTACACGTCATGTTTACAAAACGCAAATTATTTTGGGTAAAGATAGTTGTTCCTGAAGTTTTATTTCATAATGATCCTCTGCCATGTACTAGTATATGTTACCTCTTATTTCCTATGCGACTGGGTTATTGAATATTTGAACTGTTGACGTTTCATCTAATCGTTTGTCTTTATTTTATGCTTTGAACTCACAATTATTCTTTTAACATCTGTTTTTCAAATACTAATTTTAGATTATATACAAAACAAATTATGACATGCTATGGGCGAACAATATACAACTCGGTAGAAGTATATATCCTCGCTCGAACCAAAATGGAATGAAATCCAAATCCACCTCTTGTTGTCTGGATATCCAGATGACAAAGAGTTACATACAAAGTAAACAATACAAAGTACATATTTGAATAAATGAAAAACAAAAAATACCCCACTGTCGGAATAGGTCCAAAGTGCAATAGCAAAGTCTGGGAAACAGATGCAATATCAGTTCCCCAACCACACGAGTAAATGAAGTACATGACCGCCACCTTTCTTGGCTTGGCATAGGCACTTCCATAAAATGTGTTGGGGTCAAGTCTTACGACATCCGTCAATCTTATACCATATCTCTGAAGAAAAATATATACTTCTAATATATTTAACATCTATTTACCATAAAACATACATAAACATTAGTTGTCGTCCTGATACCAACGTTTTATGTTGACATAAATTAAGTCTGAAATAGTCCAATGGCACGTGTCAGTGACATATACAATCCCCAAGCCAATTCAGGACATACATGCATACACCAACAAGAAAATATATACAGTCCGACAAAAGTTAAGCACCACCTGACTTGTTTCAATAATATATTTTCTAATAATGAACTTATTTCAAATCGGTTTGCTGTTTTCGTTACCTGTACACACATACTTACTTACCTGTGAAACAGGTTATTGATCGATTTTTATTTATGTGTATATGACAGGGTGTGTAAAGTGTCACGTGTACTTTTCAACATTTGTGCTTTCGAACGAAAGCTGATTTTTTGTGTGTAGAGTTTTAAGTCTCATTTTCTAATGGTTTGGTATGGTGCGGCGAAATTAACCATACCAGAAAGGTGGCAAGCTGTTGGCATGCATAACGGGGGTCTTAGCCATAGAAGGGTGGCAGACCACTTCAGGGCTAACCATTCCATCATTGTACGACTGATGCAGCGTTTTCGTCAAACGGGGAATGTCACTGACCATCCACGTGCAGGTAGACTTCGCAAAACGACGCCGAGAGAGGACCGGCTCATATCCAGACGGGCGCGGCAACGGCCGTTCAGTACAGCTGGTGCACTTCGTGGTAATTTAGCGTTTGGAGGCCACATTAGCACACGCACTGTAATCAGACGCCTCCACCATCAGGGAGTGCGAGCGCGACGACCCATAAAACGTCTACAGTTGACATTACGTCATCGCCATGCTCGATTTGACTGGTCACATTATCATTTGGGGTGGACTATTCGCACATGGAGACGGGTCCACTGATCTGATGAAAGTCGTTTTTT
>MJUT01007689.1:1290848-1308414 GCA_002080005.1 Gigantidas platifrons
GAAGAAGAAGAAGAAGAAGAAGAAGAAATAGATTACAGTGTATTATTATTATTATTATTATTGTTATTATTATCATAAATAAGAGTAGGAGGAAGAAGAAAAAAATTACAGAGTGGAATCGTATTTGGTGGAAAAATATATTATATAGCGGAATCAGAAACTACTTGAGGTACAAACTGTTCTATGATATAGGATAGAACAAGATATGACGAAAATTATATAAATTTAGGGTGGAATCATAATAGGCAGATTTTTTTTTTAATATTCGGCTAAATCAGATATAGTGGATTAAACATATATCTGTAGTCGGAATTGGATATGGCTGAAAATAATTTAAGCTATCTGATGGAATCAGATATTGATGTTATTATTTTAAAATACACAACGCAGGACGATTTGGTAGATAAAAGATTTATATGATAGGAGGTAATCAAAAACCGTGGAAAATATTAAAAAATTATACGTCGGATTCAGAAATGGTTGTAAATATTTTAAAAAATTTGGCGGAATCGGATACGGTTAAAACTCCTATCTATGAGGACGAAATCAGACATGGCGGAAAAGAAAACATTTAATATTATACGATGGAATCGAAGATGAAGGAAATTGTTTTAGATCATACGATGGAACCAGAAACGTCCGAAAATATTTAAACATTATTCGGCGAATCGGATATTGTGTTTTTTGTTAATTATAGGTCAAAATTATGTTATTGTCTCCGCCGACAAGTCCCCTAACAATGTTGTTTTTGTGTGTAAATCACATTACATAGACTGCTTGATAAAGGTATTAGGTATTGACAATTCACTTGGCAATCCTAGATATACCCCAACGACACTTACGAAAGAGGGAATCCTGAACAATCATAGGTCTGTTTTAAGTTCCTTTGGAATTTCAACCAAAGATGAAGAACTGGATCTACCATCACTCTACTAGATTCCTGCAAACAGCGTTAGATTGCTGGGTCTGCCAAATGCTACATGAAACCCCTTTCCAAATTATTAACATGTATTCTATCGGTGGTCAAAACCGGGTTTCAGAGTTACTGTGACACTAGCTACTCGAGGGTGGTGTGAATCAGATGTGGATTCTGAAGAACTCTAAAGATCTGTTAGAGTACATACAATCTAGGTCCCTCTCCGCCTGCAATAGCATTAAAACATTTGACTTCTCTACCCTCTACACAACTATTCCTCACTCTAAGCCGAAGGACAGATTAAGGGAGTTGGTCCAACTGTGTTCCATAAGAAGAATGGCAAACGTAGATGAAAATGCCTTGTGCTAGGTAGGGACAGATCTTATTTTGTAAAAAACCACTCTGATTCTACCAAAAGTTCTCTGAAACTGATATCATCAAAATGCTCGAGTTTTTGATTGACAACATATTTGCTATGCTTGGTGGACGTGTTTTTCAACAGACAGTCGGCATACCAATCGGTACAAACGGTGCTCCTCTTCTCGCCGACTTGTTCCTTTATTCGTATAAGCAGACTTCACACAGGGGCTTCTCAAGAAAAACGAAAAGAAGCTAGCCCGATCCTTTAATTTCACTTTCCGCTGTATAGATGATGTCCTTTCCAGGTTGATATCATCTGTTCAATTGAGCTTGAAATAACGGATACCACAGATACAGATAGGGCTGCTTCATACCTTGACCTACACCTCGAACTTGACAGTGAGGGGTGGTTAAGAACGAAACGTTATGACAAAAGAGATTATTTTAATTTTCCCATTGTGAACTTTCCATTTATATGTAGCAACATTCCAGCAGCACCTGTATATGTAGTATATATCTTTCAGTTGATACGATATTCCATAGCTTGTGGTTCCTATCATGATTTCCTTGATAGAGTGTTGCTGCTAACAAGGAAGCTACTGAACCAAGGGTTCCTCTTGGTTAAGTTGAAGTCAAAACTTCGAAAGTTTTATGGTCGACACCATCAATTGGTTGATCGTTATAGAATATATGTGTCACAAATGACTACGGATATGTTCTACTTGTCGTAAACACTTCCCGCTCCTTTCCTCATTCATGACTTATCGCAGGGTTTGTAACTAGATTAACACGACGGATGTCACTAGTGGAGCAGGAACTGTTTACCCTTCCGGAGTACCTGAGTTCACCTCGGTTTTTAGTGGGGTTTGTGTTACTCGATCTTTAGTTTAATGTGTATGTTTTGTAGATCGTTATTTGTCCTTTTGTATAATTTTTTTGGGCCATTGTACACATATTGTCTGTCCTTCTTCGATATACGGATTCTGATTACCCCTTTGGTATCTTCAAGCTCTTCTTTGATATTATGTAGAATATTAAACATTATAGAACAGAATAATTTATATCTTAGGAGGAAATCCAATATGATAGATAATAGTTAAATGTTCGGTATGGAATAAGATAGGGAGTAAATATCTAATATTAAAATAAGATAACGGATATGGTGGAAAATATTCAAATAGGACAGATCATAAATGGCGGAAAATTGTTTAATTATATGATGCATATATCGGGAAATTACTTTCAATTATACGGCAGAATCAGAAATGGTGGGAAATACTTACAACTATAGGACGGAATCAGGAAGAGCGGGAAATATTTATAATTATAGGAAGAAATCTTATACGATGGAAATAATACAGGCTGAGAAATAATAATCCAACTTTCAGATAAACGAATGATTGGATTGCTCCCTTTTTGATAAAAAAAAACAAAATTAATATACCACTATATCACTATCAAAGATGGGAACTACGTGTATATAAACAGTAATTGTATGAAAAAAATGAAATACTAATCAGAGGACACAAAATGATAAACACAATACTGGCAAAACAATCTCAATGAAGCAAACAACCACCTATCATCTCAAATCATTGAGCATAAAAACACTTTGATATATGCCGATGGAAATCCAGGCCCTTGTTTGAGACAGACACAAACATGTGACGGGGTTAAACCAGTTAATGGCATCACAACATTCATTCTCTTGAAATTTCTATCTCCAAAGGCAATACATTTTTAAGAAGAATTTGAAGAAACCAAAGGGGCAATCAGAATCCGTATATCGAAGAAGAACAGACAACACAATGGCCAAAAGAAAAAGTACAAAAGGACAAACAACGATCTACAAAACATACATATAAAACTAAAGATCGAGTAACACGAACCCCACTAAAATTCGGGGGTGAACTCAGGTGCTCCGGAAGGGTAAGCAGTTCCTGCTCCACTGGTGACACGCGTCGTGTTAATCTAGTTACAAACCCGGTAATAAGTCTTGAATGAGGAAAGGACATCATGTTTAGTGATTGGTTTTTCGTACTTTGATGGGTGTCGTTTTATTTATCTGGACATTCATTTGTCATACATCAACCAAAAAGAAATGCTTCATTTCGTAGTACTTACTACAATTGTTAATAAGTGAAAAGGGGAGATAATATATAGTTTCAAGGAACTCTGTCTAGTTGTCTGATGGTTGTCAAGTTATTATTTGAAAATGATTTTCCCTCTGAAAAAGAAATACATGTATATTTGTCGCGAATATTATGTACAATGTAATTACACCCCACCCAACGTCATTTGCATACTGCTGTTGGTACATCTCACAATTAAATGAAGATATCAGATACACATTAACTTTACAATATAATATTACCATTAGATCAAGTTATATGTTATACATTTCACATATTTTATCATGTACTTATTCTATTTGAGCAATCAAATTGTATTGACTGGATGATTTTTTGTTAATAACTGTCATTGACCGAAATACAGCTTTTTCTGGTACCCTTTCCATATATTACCTGTTGAGCTTAGGGAATCTAATTGTAAATCCAGTTCACTTCCTGTTGACATAAAACATCAAAAGAGGCAATCAAGGGATAATTATATAACTTTATTATTTAATTCAAAGCATAAACGTCAATGGATTCATGTGATTTTTTTGCAGGATAAACACAATATTAATGCAGTGTAATATAAGGTTTATGTGTATTCAGCACAAAACTAGGGAAAGGCTCGGTTAACCTCATCTTTATCCCAGATTTTAAGCCCCATACGCATAAACCTTATATTGTAAGACACTGCGCTAATATTGTCTATTGATCTGGTGACCTTTGGTGAACTATATGTAAACCAAATCAATCGCTTCCTGTTGACAGAAAATATCAAAAGATGCAAACAACAGATAATTGTATAATTTCCTCGTTAAATATTGAATATGTCGTTTATGGATTAACATATTGCTGTGAAGATAGACATAATATCATTGTAGCAATTTATAATATAAAGTTTATGTATTATCAGAGGACAGACTCAGTAAACCTTGTCCTTTGTAAAGGTAAAGGTAAAAGCTTTATTCAAATAAACTTGATATTTCGAAAGATTCTGTAATATTAGATATACATATACATATACAATACGTACATTGTCGGTAAATATAAAATTTATTTGTACAAGCTTTAGAAACAGGCTGAATGGCGAGCCGTTGGCGAGCTTTTCAGGCCTGTTTCGCAGCTAGTACAAATGCATTTTATATTTAACGACAATGTACGTATTTTGTGTTTATCCTGCAATGTCAAAAAAGTCAGAAAACTTGTCAGATTTAAACAAAAACGACAGAAACAAGCGTCATTCCTCGATCGCCTTTCATAAATGTTGTCAAGGGTGACTTCTTCGTAGTCCACTTTACATTAGTACTGGTTTATTACTTGTCTGCGCCCTCCGCTCTACACATTGCTACAGGGTACCAGGAAAGTTTATTCGTAGGCTGAAAAGTTTATTCGTATAGTACGAAGAAAGCAAAAAATTATTCGTATAGCACATTTGTACAGCAAATGTACTGATTGCAGGATAAATATACAATATATGTACATTGTCGGTAAATATAAAATTTATTTGTAAGAACATTAGAAACAGGCAGAATAGTGAGATTTTCACGCCTGTTTCGCAGCGAGTACAAATGAATTTTATATTTAACGACAATGTACGTATTTTGTGTTTATCCTGCAATGTCCAAAAAGTCGGAAAACTTGTCAGATTTAAACAAAAACGACAGAAACAAGCGTCATTCCTCGCCTTTCATAAATGTTGTCAAGGGTATCTTCTTCGTAGTCCGCGTTACATTAGTACTGGTTTCTTACTTGTCTGTGCCCTCCGCTGTTATACATTGCTACAGGGTACCAGGAAAGTTTATTCGTAGGCTGAAAAGTTTATTCGTCTAGTAGGAAAATTTATTCGTATAGTACGAATAAAGCAACAATTTATTCGTATAGCATATTTGTACAGCAAATGTACTGATTGCAGGATAAATATATTTATTTTGCTCTATTTTTGGATGGTATGGTGTAACATAAGGTGCTTAACGTCACTTTCAACAACATTTCAGTCATATCGTGGCGGTCAGTTTTATTTGTGGAGAGCGGAGAAAACAACCGACCTACCGCAAGTCACTGACAAACTTTATAATGTTGTATCGAGTGCACCTCTTCATGAGCAGGATTCGAACTCACAACTTTAGTGGTGATAGGCACAGATTACACAGGTTGTTATTTATCCAACTACCGTACGATCACGTCCACGATGACCCTTCTAACATACAACATAACGGCTTTATCTTCGACTTTTTAATTGGAAAATTTGATATTTTGTCAGTAAATTGCACATTGTGATATGATTTTCTTTTTTACCATAGAAAAGCAGTTCCTATTTTTTTCATTATAAATTATCAGACTTCTTTTAGCATCTTATTTTCATAGAATGAACATAGGTACAGACTCAATCCTATTAAGATATAGAACTTCTGAAAAGCCACAGCGAAAAGAAAAAACAAAACAAATTAAAAGAAAACAAAAAACAAAAAAACCACACAACATAAAATAAACAAAGCGAAACAAAAGAACAACAAACAAACAAACAAACAAAAATAATAACAACGTGAATATTTCCATATTCAATCAGAAACAAAACAAAGAATAGAAAGAAAAAAAAACAAAGTGAAACGAAAGAACAATAGATAAAAAAACAACAACGAGAAAAACCCGTGCATATTTTCATATTTAATCAGAAAAATATTTTGCATATATATTACAATTCACGTTTACATGATTCGCTGTATTTTCAAATAGATGAGACTATCATTTTGTATGTGAATTCTGTTCCAACCCGTGGTACTTTCTGAAATATATTTTCAAGTTATCTGTTAGACAGAAATTACACAAATTTGTTTAAACAGAAACGTACGTTTCATGTGTATTTGTTTTGGCCAAATAATTGGTTTGGTTATAAAACAAAACCTTCCAACAGTGATGTAAAAAAAATATCAACAAACAACCTCTTACCTCAAATCAATGAACGCCAATATGTTTATGATTTTATGAGACCATTTAGTTTAGTACCAAATTACATTATAACAGTAAATAATATTCAGCTTTGTAGTTGCTTGTTTTCAAAGTAAAAACTAGAAAGAACAAATAACGTCATGCAATTTGCTATTATATTGCCATTACTCACTATACCGTTTAAAGTATATGTTTAGAAATAAAATTCTTACATATAAGTTTTCAATTACTATAATGTATAAATAGTATAGTACAATACATAAAACTATAATGTGTCATCAAATGGATCCTTGTCCTCCTGGTTCACTATCGTGTAGGCATACATATAAACGTCATTAGTAATTCAGGATTGATTTTTTTTATTTTTGGTTTTTTAACGCCACTTTCAACAATATTTCTGTGTGTGTGTGTGTGTGTGCGTGCGTGCGTGCGTGCGTGCGTGCGTGCGTGTAGCGATATCCAACATTTTGTCCTATCAAATGTCTTTACGTTCTGAGTTCTGTGTTGTGAGGTCTGCTAGGATTTCCGCATAAAACCGATGTTCGGTTCGTCTTATCTGCAGTTGTTGGTAGCAGTGCTCACGTATTATTTACGTCATTTGTGTATAGTGGTGTGCAACACATATTAAGTTGTGTTTTTGTTTCTGTTTGTCTTCGTCCTGTGTCTTGTGTCTAGCGTTGTCTATATCTTTGAATTTTCATTCTTGATTGCTCCTTCGAATTTTTCTCACGTTTAATCGCTTGCCTCAATTCAATATTGGCATAGTTACTGTTTATTTACGGCCTTCCGGTCGATACCACTATTAGTGCGAGCACAAAAATAACTCTCATTAAAAGGGCTTTAAGCATTTATAAAATATTTTGTTTTACACCAAAGTATGTATTTGTTAGTAAGCTTTATCTGCACCAGTTTTATTGGGTTTTCTGTATACACCATGATTCCCGCCTTAAACTACATGCTCTTATTTGGTACTTCATCTTGATATGGTCAGATACTCTTTCATATTTCTTGTCAATTGAGCAAAATGAACAACAAAAACACTACACAGAAGAGGGACCGGGTGCCTCAATGTGTTAGATAGTTGGATTACCTAACAACTCGTACAAGCCTATCACCAATACGGCGTGGGTTCGCACACAGCTTTGTAAATTACAAAAAAAGGTGCACTCAACTCATAGCCACAAGTGATAATGTTTACCAGTTTCTTGCTCATGGTTGGTGGTTCTCTCCGGTTTCTTCCACCACTAAAACTGGTCGCCATGATATAGCTGAAATATTGCTGAAAGTGGCGTTAATCACCAAAAATCAAATCAAATAACTACACAGAAAATTAAAAAGATTAGCAACACGGAAGGAAAATTCTTATGGAATCACTAGATTTCTATTTAATATTCGCAATAATTCAGATATTAAATAAATCTAATACGTGACTAAATTAATGGCATTTCGAACGAATACAAGATTGGATATATATTATAACCTTTCACAATCGGAATGTTTGCCGACATGTCTACACACAGTATTAAATAACAGTAAAACTAATGAAAAATTAAAGCCCCGCCTTACATTTCAGACAAAATAATTTAAGATAAGAATACAATATCTAATAAAGACGAAATCTTATCAGCACCCATTCAAGTGTACTAGCAGAGGTAATAATTGTGTTTCATATTGTTAGATGAAAGCATATATCCCATTATTTTCTTGTTAAATAATAATATTACGACATTGCGTGTTCTCACATACTGCAACATATATATTACCGTTGTATATGGGGCACCATAAGGGATTAAGGGGCAAGAATAGTTGGAAAGATACCAAAGAGGTAATCAGAAGCCGTATATCGAAGAAATACAGACTAGTCTGGAAGTGAAAATTATTTCTTGATTTTATTTTATTTTATTTCAACATTTTTTTTTTCTCGAACATTAACATTTGATCATATAAAAAGCTTTAATACATTACAAAATTAAAAGGATTAAAGCCCAATAATAATAATAACTGAAAAATGTTTGAATAGCTGGAATTAAAAATTCAAAATATGTTCATACAGTAGATTTAAACGTAATTGTAATTTACAATCGAACGTCCAACGGAAAATGTCAGTAATGACGTGCATTAAAAACAGTCATTCATTCGTTAACTAATTTCAGATTTAAATTACTTCTTTCATTTGAATCTTTGGTAATTGGTAAAACCACTACAACTGTTTAATGTATCCTTGATTGACTCATGGTCTGTGATATCAGTTCTATGTAGGGGCCGTTGATGTCGTGATCGTATGGTAATTGGATTTACAACTACCTATGCAATCAGTGTGCCTATTACCACTGATGATGTGAGTTCGAATCTCGATCAGGGCGAGGTGTACAACATTATGTGATAAAGTTTGTCAGTGACTTGCAACAGGTTGGTGGTTTCCTCTGTGTCATCCGGTTTCCTCCAGCAATAAAACTGACTGCCACGATATAACTGAACTATTGTTGAACGTGACGTTAAACACCATCAAAAGAACAAACATGTATTGTTTATAACAAACAAGGATGCCTACATGCATCAGTTATCTAGAAGATGTAAAGAATGCCAGTCATCTGCAAGCTACATGATTTGATACACACTCAATTTAGTATATAAGTTATCACTTACTGGGGCGTACAGCACAATGACGAGAAGAAATTTAAAAAAAAAAACGAAAAATCTTTTCTACGTGTAAAGTGAGATTGATCAATTATTTTCTTTTTCATCAATATCCCTAACAAACATTTTGATAGAAATTCAAATCTCTCAGCCTTAATTGACTGGATATTTCATAAGAGTAGCGCGAACTGTTCCACTATTAGAGTAAGAACTGGTCAACCTTCCGGAACAGAGGAGGAGTTCACCTATTGTTTTTAGTGGGGTTCCTGTTGTTCAATCTTAAGTTTTCTCTGTAGTGTTTTCTGGATCATTGTTTGTCTTTTGTCATCTTTTGTAGTTCCTGTCCTTCAACATACGGCTTCTGTTTGACCCTGTGGTATTGATGTTACAAAGTAACCTGGCCGGTCTGTTTGACCCTGTGGTATTGATGTTACAAAGTAACCTGGCCGGTCTGTTTGACCCTGTGATATTGATGTTACAAAGTAACCTGGCCGGTCTGTTTGACCCTGTGGTATTGATGTTACAAAGTAACCTGGCCGGTCTGTTTGACCCTGTGGTATTGATGTTACAAAGTAACCTGGTCGGTCTGTTTGACCCTGTGGTATTGATGTTACAAAGTAACCTGGCCGGTCTGTTTGAACCTGTGGTATTGATGTTACAAAGTAACCTGGCCGGTCTGTTTGAACTCCAAATTATGACCGTGGACGAATCTACTATTTATATGTAACACCAGGTTCTCGTACAAATAACAACAATCGGCTATTCATAGTATTGTTGTTTGCATAGTATAGAATATAAAAGGTATAATAATTGTCAATTGACTCTAATTAAATGGATCAGTGAATTCAAATGTAAACTATTTTACCTGTCCACCCTAAATTAAAAATGAAGGTTCTAACTGAACTAAGACCGATAGCCACGCCCGGCCAAGTTAGCCTGAATCAACAATACTTATTTATGTTCTACCATCCAGCTTCAATGTTGTGATGTTGATTGGTAAAGGTTAAAGATTCTTTTGCTAGGACTTTTAGGCTACAATCACCAGTTTATCAAGTTCCATGTATTTTTATATTAATTTACATTTTTCGCATTTGTAACGGAAATATCTACATGCAACCCAGTTTCCATGCTGTAGGGGAAAAGTTATTAAAAAGATCATAATATATACCATTTTGTGTCGCAGCTGTCAAATAATGTAACATGGTTTTTGTTACATATTAAAAGAAGGTCCTACGCATATGCCGTTATGTTTCCGTAAATTAGAATATATTGAAGTTACTAGAAAATCCAGTATAACCGGAAGGATTGTCATGTACTAGGAATTATAATATTAATGTCTTAAATGTGTACATCCATATTATTAGTTCTGTCTGACTTAGTTGTCATTTACGACACGTGAATCAATTTCAACTACAGGCTTGGCAAACTCATGCTTTGACATTTCGACCCGATCACAAAATAGCATATGTAACACCTGAGTTCACCCCCTGTTTTTAGTGGGGTTCGTGTTACTCGATCTTTAGTTTTATATGTATGTTTTGTAGATTGTTGTTTGTCCTTTTGTACTTTTTCTTTTGGCCATTATGTTATCTGTTCTTCTTCTATTTCTGATTCTGATTTCCCCTGCAAACTCTTCTAACATATAAACAATTGTCTGTAAATCCGTAGTTTTGTTTTTTTTCTTTTTCACACCTAAGTTGAAATCTTATTATCAAGAGAGAGAGAAATGTGGTTGCCCAACCTCACGGTTAACATATGACAGACTCTTTGTTTATTACACTGCTAAGATGCATAGATAATTGTGTGTGTGTGTTTTTTTTTGTTTTCTTGTTATTTTTGGTTTTTTGCTTGTTTGTTTGTTTGTTTTTATTTGTTTTTTCTTGGTGGTGATGGGGTTGTTATTAATGGTGTTTTCTCCTGTGGGTGAGTTTATTGGTTGATTTGAAGCACATCCATATTTCCCTCTTAATTTTAAATCAGTACATGCGGTACCCATGATATCAACAGGATGATCAGAAGCCTTACATCTACTAACGTCAGTCAATACAATGGCCACAGCAAATACGACAAATACAGACAAACATTGGTCGGTAATAAACTGCTTCGAAGACTGAAGATGGAGCAAAACGAACTCTACTAAAAATGTTAGGGTTATCAGTACCTACTCCACAAGTGGTACCCATCGTGTACGATGAGTTTGAAAATACCATAGGGGTAATCAGACAACACAATGGCCAAAAAGAAAAAGGACAAAAGGACAAACAACGATCTACAAAACATACATATAAAACTAAAGATTGAGTAACACGAACCCCACTAAAAACCTGGGTGAACTCAGGTGCTCCGGAAGGATACGCAGTTCCTGCTCCACTAGTGACACTCGTCATGTTAATCTCGTTACAAACCCGGTAATTAGTCGTGAATCAGGAAAAGACCGGGAAGTACTTACGACAAGTGGAACATATCCGTGGTCACTTGTGACACAGATATTCCATAACGGTCAACAAAGTCACGTAAAACAATTCTTAAATAAATATTGAAAACGCGTCAAGGATATAGCTATTTAAATAGTATAAACCAGATGTAAATTCATGTATCTAAATCTTCAGTTGTGTTTAACACCACATGCTCTGTATTTTGAACCATTTTGTACGTTTAACATTTTAGATATTATTATGATATCTGCATGGTGTACTATTTCCGATTCAAATATATTTTATACATGAATACTGAAGAAATAAGCCTTCCAATGAAAGATTTGTTTTTAACTTAGATGGTATCATTTTGTAAAAAAATGACAAACACTGGAAGATACATTGAATGACAAATATTAATATAAATGTGATTGAATAACAGAATTTGAATTCTATGAAAAAAGAACACAATACGGATGTTTGAAATACAACATTTTGAATTAAAAGGAAAAAAGTCACAATATATGTGATTGAATTACATACTTTGAAATCAATTTAAAAAATGTTATAATAATTATATATTTCATTGAATTTAAGAATTTGATTTAAATGGAAAAACCCCACACATATGGGATTATATTACCTAATTTGAATTCAATGGACAAAATAGAATAGAAGAAAAGAACAACATTCGTGATTGAATTACAGAATTTAAAGTTAATGGACAAAGGCAACAATATATACTAGTATATGACTAATTACGTTACGGAGAATGTACTCTACCTGTAGAGTCTTTAAAAAAAAAGTTAACTAGACCATTAACGAATCGGTTAATTCTTTATGAAGAATATACAAGTCGTAGTGAATGAGTGATTGTTGTTTAACTCAGCAATTTTTCAGCTACATCATGGCGGGAACAAGTTAATTTTTATTGAGATGATGATGAGGTCCGCTTTGTGCTAGACCAACAGGCTTAGTTTGATTTGTATAGTGCCAGCTCACTGAAACAACAGTCCACGGATAGACGTGTCGCCCCACTCGGACACATTATCTTGATTACGAGCCAACCAGTCTGTGCTCTTTCTCCTTAATGCTGCGTACTTAGCGTAGATGCAACCAATACCAGTTTTATAGTCTTGGGTTTGAACCGATCGGGGCTCGAACCCACGATAACTATTACAACACCGATGTAGTTATGCATTTCCATCTACAAAATTTTTATTTTTTTTATTTTTACATTTTTCATGTTTAAAAAGTTATAGTAGATTTTAGTTAACAAAAGCAGAACATCCTTCCAGTTTTCGTTCATATTTAGATATTTCAAGTGTCCTAAATTATCACATATGGTCTGTTTAATATATTTGTAATTTTTCCCAGTCGCTTCGTTAGTTGTTTTGTTTATATATTGCAATACTATATTCTAAAAGTTCAAGAAACAGTTCTGAACATTAATTTTGCCAGAATTGAAATAATTGCATCATGGTTGTTGATATTGTAAGCATATAGTTTTCTCACACATATATATTGATTGTGTTGCGGGGACCGTCGTGAACGTATGGTAGTTGATGCAATCACTGCCTGTCACCACTAAAGTTGTGAGTTCGAATCCCGCTCGGGATGTATTCGATACAACTGTGTGTGATAAAGTATGTCAGTGATTTGCAACAGGTCGGTGGCTTTCTTCACCAATAAAACTGAAATATTGTTGAAAGTCAAGTACCATAGCTATAACCCTAACCCTAATTATGGATCATACTATTATGATCACTGAGGCCCGGTGGTCAATCGGAAGTTTTGAAACTTAAAATACAATTGGGAAGTCATGTAGGTGTTCGATACCTGCAAGTACCCAAATAGTAGCATATTTAGCTAAAATAGTAAACGTTTAACGTTCAAAGACACAAGAACAAAAGACAAGGCTGTTGGTTCTAATAAATAATCAACTGTTAGCACAATGGTGTGACGTCAGAGAAATGGATTAAATCATTTGAATTCAATAGATACAGACCTTAATAGCAATATGTGATTGAATTGTATTCAATGGACGGAAGCCAAAATAAATCAGACTGAACTACATAATTAGAATTCAATAGATAAAAGCCACAATATGTGTGATAGAAGTTACAAAAAATGCACACAAATAACCTTTGTAAGACATGAATGGTGCTTTTATCTCTCCTTATTCTGGGAATTATTTTATTTTTATATCTATTTTCACCGGTGCAATATAAAGGAAAGTTCATTTTAGAGCTATAAAAAATAGAGAGTATTATAGTTTCTTTGAAGATTATTATTAATTAAATCTAATAACAAAAATGTATGGGGGCCCGGGTGGCTCAATGAGTTAGGTCGTTGGATCTAACAGCTCATACAAACCTATCACCAATACGGCGTGGGTCCGCGCCCAGCTTTGTAAATTAGAAAAAGGGTGCACTCGACTCGCAGCGCAAGTGCTAGAGTTCACCAGTTGCTTGCCCATGGTCGGTGGTTCTCTCCGGATACTCCACCACTAATACTGGTCGCCATGATATAACTGAAATATTGCTGAAAGTAGCGTTAAAACACCAAAAAATGAATCAATAAAAAATGTTATACATGTATGGAATTAAAGCATATGTTGTTCGTCTAGTTTTGAATTCTTTTTTTTTAAATCTATCTACATTTTTCCCAGCTCATATAATATTGAAGAAAAATCGAAAATCCGAAAATTCGCAAAATTAGTATTTTAAAATTGTTGTATGACATTTTTTCAACAAATTTATATTTGAAAGAAAAGGAACATTTGAAATTTTAACTGTGGTCGATAATGCAAAGTCGTTGTTAAAAATTAAACACACACAAAAAAAAAAACACAAAAGAAACAAACAAATTCAAACAGAAGCAAAGGAACAACGTTGTCTTTTTCATATTATATTTATATATTTTTTTCAATACTAATCGTAACATTTTAACGTTATCGACATCACATATTATTATTCCTCGCTGTACATGATTGTCTTCCATTGGTTTATTTAAAATCATGTACCCGTAGATAATTTTTTAATGTGTTCATTGACCATCCTAAAAATTTCCTGCACTATAGATAACCATATTATCTATCCAAGTAACTCGTGTTTTGTTCCAGCAGAAAAAGTTACAATATATTGTCGCCCTCCATATCAGTATTGCCACCCTCGACATTAGTATTGTGAGCCTTTACAATCCGAAGTACATGTCAATGGAGATACATTATTATTGTCACCCTCGACTGCCTGTCTGATTGTTTTAAGATTGTTAATGACAATGTAAGCATATTGTGTTCCACCGGCACTGCTAAAAGGTCAAACACGACTAGAAATGTACTGAAGAAAGCAGAAGCAAGCGTCATCAATCGATGTGCCCTTTCACGTCCGCGTTATTTTGCCACTGTTTATTGTTAATCAATGAATTTGCTCTATGGATAGTTCATTCTGATAAATGAAGGGACGTAATCATCATTTTAAGCATTAAGATAAGTATTAATCTTCATGATTCAGGAGACTGTTCTACGTATACTAGACGAATAAGGCAAACACTTGTATTCCACAGCAATACGTTGTTTCGAATCATGTCAATTCCGACCACGTTCCGTCTTTTTCGTGTCTTGACGTCTGAACAAATCGGCATGTGACTTCCGGTGTATACGCAATTACTGTGACAACGTCAGCATATCATAGTCTTAGATGCGGTAGATTATAAGTAATTGTAATATGGAGACGCCAAGGAAACCGCTGAATAAATACTGGTGTTTGGTACCCCACTATCTGTCTGATATCAGAAATATATACATAAAGGCAGATCGTTTTCCTTTGATGATGCTGACAACGCAAATAAGGAAAGAAAACAAATTTTATTTTAAAGAAGTATTTGTCTCTGCATTGAAGTCTTTGATACAAATAAAATAATCTGATTGATATCTGTCTTTTACAGAAAATGTTAAGATTTTTTTTAAGTTGAGGATCGAACGTTAAAACGACACTTATCGATTGGAGTTTTTGTTGTGTACATTGACATCGGAAGTTCAGTGCCAGGAGTTCCATCGAAAATACGTGATCTGGTGGACGAAAATAACAAAATTTTGACGGAATGGAATTGATTCGAAACAACCGTATTGCAAAGACTGCCGTATGATTTCCGTTCACTGCGATGTCTGTTTGCTTGGTACAATAAATGAATTCGGTCATCTAAGGAGATGGACATCAATAATTGTCAGCCTCAGGGTTGTTTCTCTCGGGTTAAAACCCCTGTTAAAACACAAATAGGACACTATTGTCGATAGAAATCCAGGTCCTGGCTTAGGTCAGGCATACAATATTGCGGTGTTAAACCGTTTAATGGGATCCCAGGACTCGAACCGATAACATTAGTGGTGAAAATCATGAAATAGAGGTAGGTAAGTTCAACAAAACAAACAATTACCTCTCTCCTCAAACATCTACATATTCAACACACAAAAAAGCTACGACATAAGCCGATTGAAGTATTAAGCATTTGACATAGAATTTGAGATCAGAGCAATCAGTGCCTATCACCACTAAAGTTGTGAGTTCGAATCCAACTCATGGCCAGGTGTACGCGATACAACATTATATGATAAAGTTTGCCAGTGACCTGCAACAGGTTGGGTGTTTTCCGGGTACTCCGGTTTCCTCCACCAATAAAACTGACCGCCACGATATAACTGCAATATTGTTTACAGTGGCGTTAAGCACCATCAATCTTGATCAGACAGTGTCACAAAGGTACTCGCATACGATTGAATTACAAACCAGCGCCTGCTTTAAAATAATTCTGAAATATATCATTTTGTTTCGAAGCAGTTTATGTACACTGTCCCAAATTTTAGTAACTACATCCACATAGCACACATGTCTTTATGAAATATGTCTTCTCCATTGACGACTTAATTCTCTGATACAAACTACAGGATGAACAAATCATTGACATTATTACTTGGTGTATTCCTGAAGGCGTATTTCATCAGTTCCATCAGAAATTAATTCAAAATATACGTATAAGGAGGAAATTAATTCGATTAATGTACTTTTTCCAGGTAAAGCAGGTTTTGCTATTACACTAAAACGTCACGAAAACGATAGACAGATGTGTTTCTAATGAATTTATTTTACTCTTTCCTGTTTACTAAAACTCTCCCAAGAAATAAAACGTTATGACAGTAAATGTAAATAGTGCATACCATATCTGTCCTTAGATCGTTCGGTAAAAATAGATTTTGATTGCTTTTTGGTGTTTTAACGCCACTTTCAGCAATATTTCAGCTATATCATAGCGACCAGCTTTAGTGCTGAAAGAAGCCGGAGTACCCGGAGAGAACCACCGACCATGGACAAGCAACTTTTCACTTGTGGCTGCGAGTCGCGTGCACCCTATTTAGTAATTTACAAAGTCGGGCGCGAACCCACGTCGTATTGGTGATGGGCTTGTATGAGTTGTTAGGCAATTCAACTACATAACTCACTGAGCCACCCGGACCCTAGCAACTCTCCAGTATTGGCCACTAACCAGTATGTTATCACAACTCTGATTGGTTTGACATCATTCGATAGTTACTAGAATCCAACCCTAGCACACACTAAGGCTACACAATAATAGAAGCGCCCACATCGTTCAAACTCTAGAGATCTACTTGAACTTGTGCAATGGTTAGGTTGGAATAATGTGTTAAATTCACAGGTTAGAAGTATAACATGGATGAACAGTCATTGACCTTCTGAAGATTAGCTTGTTGTTAATCTGTGTTTTATGCATTATTAAAAGTATTGTGTTATCTAATGCGATTTCCGGTTACAATTATATCCTTATAATCAATATAATTGACGGTTGTCATGGTTACTTAGATGCTGACCTTTTCAATGCACATTAGTTTATTTCCCGTTTGTTTGTCTGTCCGCATTCGTTTGGTTCAGTATGTTTTGTTGTTTTCTTTATCTCTATTGTTATTTCACAGTTCACTGTATTCTTTAGGTATACTTATTTGATCTCGTCCCTTGTCCATTGTACCACAGTACCACAGTATCAAACTGCTTTATTATGAATACGTTTTTCATGTCAGCATGTTGTGTCTGTATATAAAATAAAGGTAAGAGAATACCGAAGAGGCAATCAAAAATGGAGAATTTAAGACGACAACAAAAAAAAAA
>MJUT01007689.1:1309416-1326390 GCA_002080005.1 Gigantidas platifrons
GGGGGGACCTCATATTTATTATTATCGCTCACGGGGAGGTTATTTTATTGTTGTACTTGAATATTTTATAATTTACACTTGAACATAATAAATTGCTTTGATTAAGAACCTATATAATTTTTGTTATAATAAACTTTTATCCTTTGGATAAAACCAGTGCCTTTAGACCAGCTATGCTACCAATGGTGTAAAACTGCTACCAAGTTATATAGATCGAGTTTGATAACCAAAACTCGCACACCGTACACAGAGCCCCCTAGGTTCAACATTTTGGTGGCAGCGGTGGGATTTCGTTTTTATACCCATTTAAAAAAAAAATTAAACAATTTTGTAAATTTATTTTTATTGACATATTGTACAACAAATATTTTTATCTAAACAATAAGTTAAAATGGATAACCGCAGTTTTAATGAGTCAGAGTTAGAAATTCACAGTCCTTGTGACTCGAGAGGAACTACACTTGAGAGATCGTCACCATCAAAAGCCCAGGGTCAGGGGGACAGTTCATTAAAAAACCCACAGTCTGATAACTATCAGTCAACTAAACTTGAATTATTGTGTAGGCAATTGGAAAACACAAACAAGACTCTGTCAAATTTTGAGGCACGTTTAGACCATTTGAGTCAAAAGTTTGACAACCAGATGGACCAATTAAACCACAGACTTGATAGTTATATGGAGTATTGTGATAAAAAGGTCAGCAACAATGAGGGAGATATAAGAGAACTAGACAATTTGGTGAACCAGATGCCCACATTTAGACACATGGAAACTTTGCTGGCAGAAAATAGGATCATAAGATCTAACCATCAGTCTCCAACCAATGACAGTCCTCAACCTGGTGGCATTAATCAATACATGCATATGCATGCAACACCTCCATGCCGTGTACAGTCTAGCACACCAATGAATTTACCTACCACACATTCAGGTAATAGCTTCAGACCAGTATCTGTACCAGCAGTTGCTATTCAAACAAGTCGCCCTTCTCTTGAGCAAAATAATGTAGTAACCACTGGGTCTGACAACATAGATCTGCCGGTGATGTCTAAATGTGCGAGTACCAGTACATATACCATGAAACCAATACCAAGTAACATGAATATAGGTTTTACCAAACCAAATAACTATGATGGAAAGTCTAGTTGGACTGATTACAAAGTCCATTTCGAAACTGTTTCGAAATTAAATCAAAGGACTGACGAAATAAAAACCTTAAAATTAATTTCTTGCATGCAAGATTCAGCTTTATCCACTTTAGGGGAGATAGATACCAATAACATCCCTCATTTTGAAGAACTTATAAATATCTTGACCAAGCGATTTGCACCAGAAAACCAGACAGAACTATACAGGTCTCAAATTGATGCTAGAATTAGAAAAAAAGGGGAGACCCTACCTGAACTAGCCCAAGACATTAAACGACTTGTGAGGCTGGCATATCCAAATGCTCCAGTAGAAGTAAGAGACAGTCTGGCATATAGGAGTTTTAGAGACGCCTTAAATGACCAAGACCTAGAATGGGCAATTTGCCAGGGTAATCGAGATACCATTGATGAAGCTTTGCATCTTGGGCTGAAATATGAAGCTTTTCACAATAGCAGAAAGAAACCTTTTCTAAGATACCAAAAAGTGGATAATGACACAGAGACTACCAAATTACCAAAAGTACCACCCTCTAAAACTAATACCTGTTCATACTGTCATAAGAAGGGACATTTAATCCGAGATAGTTACAAAAGGAAAAGGGACCAAAGTAGCACCCTAGACCAAATAAGACATGGTGAAGAAACTAATGTAAGAAGGGGGCATAACTCTTCATACAACTCAAGACAGGGAAACTATTAGAAGCTGACAGTGCGGGTCAACTTTCAGCTGAGAATACAAATAAAATTAATAGACCCACTTTATCTCAAATGAAAGGAAATAAAAATTATGGATTATTTGTAAATGCCAAAATTCTTAATACAGAGGTACACTGTTTAATAGATACAGGCTCTACCATGAGTGTTTTACATACCACTGTGTTTGACCAATTACCAGGTCGATTGAAAAACCAATTATTACCATACCATACTCATTTACGTATGGCGGATGGAAGTCCAGTTGTCCCTTTAGGCATAATTAAAGTACCCTTACAGATAGATAACCAAATTGTTTACCAAGAAATGTTGGTTGCAGATGTTGAAATACCAGCTGTCTTAGGATATGATTTTATGACCAAGAATAAATGAGTAATAAACATACCGAATCATTCTGTATGTTTGAATGACCAAACCATTGGGTGTATCTCAGAAAGTCAAGTACCAAGTTTGTTCAGAATCTCCCTTAACCAAAAGGTGACCATACCTGCCTTGAGTGAGATGCTCATAAAAGCAAACCCCATCAAAGCATTACCAGTTGGAACCAATGTAGTTATTGATTCCACAGCGGAAGCCCTTCAAACCAAAGGCCTACTAGTTGCAAAGACCTTGTGTGCTACCAATGCAGAAGGGTTACCATTGAGAATAATCAATGTTACTGATCAACCTCAGACCATATATAAAAATACATTTGCAGCAATGGCAGAAACCATCCTTGACCAAAATATAATCAACAAATTTCCTTTGAGTACCCAGCATGCTGAAATTTCAGTTTTCGATGAAACCATGGAAAGGTGTAAAGACAATTTAACACCTGACCAACACAAGTGTGTCCTTGATTTATTGATGCAGAACAAAGATGTCTTCTCCCAGTCTAAATATGACATTGGCCTTACCCATGTAATACAACATAAAATAAATACAGGGAATGCAGCAGCTATAAAACAAGCACCCAGGCGAATACCATTAGCTCAAAGAAAAGAGGTGGAAGAGGAGATAGATAAAATGTTGGACAACAATGTTATAGTCCCCAGTCAGTCTCCATGGGCAAGCCCAATAGTTGTGGTCGGAAAGAAAGACAACTCTATTCGTCTTTGCATCGATTATCGAAAGTTAAACCAAGTTACAGTGAAAGATTCATACCCTTTGCCTCGCATTGATGATTCCCTTGATGCCTTAAGAGGAAATTCTTGGTTCAGCACTTTAGATTTAGTCAGTGGTTATTACCAGTGTGCAGTCGATCCACAGGATGTCCATAAAACTGCTTTTGTTACTTCGAGGGGTCTCTTTCAGTTTAACAGGATGCCTTTTGGTTTATCATGTGCCGGTGCTACGTTTGAGCGCCTCATGGAGTATGTTCTTGCAGGCCTTCAGTGGGAGACATGCATAATCTACCTAGATGACATAATTGTGTTTTCTGGAACTTTTGAGGAGCATGTTACCAGACTCCAAAATGTATTTGGTCGTATGAGAGATGCGGGATTAAAAATAGCTCCAAAGAAATGTTTCTTGTTCCAGACCAAAGTAACCTTCTTGGGTCATGTTGTAACCAGTGAAGGAATATTACCTGATCCATCGAAGATTGATGCGATAGAAACCTGGCCCACTCCTACCAATGTTAATGATGTGAGAAGTTGGTTAGAAACCTGCAGTTATTATAGAAGATTTATCAAAGACTTTTCTAAAATTGCTAGACCCTTACACAGACTAACAGAGAAAAATGACATTTTTAAATGGACACAGGAATGCAAAGATTCCTTTAATATATTAAAACATGCATTGACCTCAAATCCAATTTTAATATACCCATGTCTAGAAAAGGAGTTTATTTTAGACACTGATGCCAGTGGTACAGGAACAGGAGCTGTTCTTTCCCAGATTGGTGATGATGGAAGGGAGCATATAATTGCTTATTATAGCAAATCACTGTCTAAACAACAACGCCAGTATTGCGTAACCAGGCGTGAACTCTTAGCCATCGTCCAGGCAGTTAGACATTTTCACCACTATTTATATGGGGTACCCTTTGAAGTTAGAACTGACCATGGAGCCCTTACCTGGCTTATTAACTTCAAAAACCCAGAGGGTCAACTCGCACGGTGGTTAGAAGTGCTAGGAACATACAATTTCAACATAAAACATAGGGCAGGACTAAAACATGGCAATGCGAACGGTTTGTCCAGGAGACCATGTGGTGACTGTACTCATTGCGATAAGAGAGACGAAAATGAGATACGCTTAATAGACTCCCCTGCAACCAGATATATAACTAAAGCAGGAAATGGTGATACAGAAGACAGTGGCCTATCAACCAATTGGGTTGAAAGTAAAACCACAAAAGAACTACAAGAAGACCAGTTAAACGACCCTGTTTTAAGGATAATACATGAATGGTTGCAATCAAAGCAGAAACCAGCATGGGCAGATATTTCTCACTTAAGTAAAGTGCATAAAACCTACTGGGGCTAGTGGGACAGACTTATAGTTGTGGAAGGTATACTTTATAGAAAATGGACCAATACCACCACCAATGAGGTCACCATGCAGTATATTTTACCTAATTTGTATAGAAACCAAGTTTTAGAACTTTTGCATAATGACCAATTGGCAGGGCACCTAGGTTTTAAGCGCACATCAGCCAGAGTTAAACATAGATTTTATTGGGCGAGTTACACAATGTTTGTTGAAAGATGGTGTAAACGTTGCAAGGAATGTCAGATTAGGAATCAGCCAAACCGTCGTACCAGGGGTAAAATGAAAACCTATGTTGTGGGAGAACCACTAGAAACAATATCTTTAGACATCTTGGGTCCAGTATCCCAAACCTATAAGGGAAACAAGTACATTCTTGTTGTGACTGATTATTTCACCAGGTTTGCTGAGGCGTACAGTCTATCTGATATTGAGGCTACTACTGTAGCTGATAAATTGTTGACATAATTTATTTGTCGTTATGGTCTACCCCTCCAAATACACACTGACCAAGGAGCACAGTTTACAACAAACATATTTACTGAGATGTGTAAAAGGTTACACATAAATAAAACCAGGAACAGTCCATACCACCCCCAAAGTTCAGGTCTTGTTGAAAGACTTAACAGAACAATAGAAGATATGATTAGTAAATTTGTTTCTAAGAACCAAAAAGACTGGGATCTTTATTTACCCTATTTAATGATGGCGTATAGATCTTCTGTACATGATACCATGGGTGAAACACCAATGTTTTATGATGATGGGTAGGGAAGTTACACTTCCTATTGATCTAGTTTTTGGCAAGCATACCGTCCAAGAACCAAAGTCATTACCAGACTATGTAGAAGATTTTATCAACCGTATGGAAAAAGTCCATGAAGTTGTCAGGGATAGACTGATGGATTCAGCAGAACGTCAGAAAAGACGTTATGACATTTCATGTACATTCCCCAGTTTTAAAACTGGAGATGGAGTTTTGTTACAAGATAACAGAAGATTTAAGAGACGTTCTCCAAAATTTCAGATGAAATGGTGTGGACCATTTACTGTTACTGGTGTCTTGTCAAATGTCTTATATCAAATACAAGAAGGTCCAAGAAGTAAATCTAAAATCATCCATGTAAATAGGCTAAAACCATACCATGGGAACATGAAAAGGTGGTACCAACCCCCTGGGGAACCTGCCCTCAATACCAGAGGTGCCCAGAATAAGAAATAATAGACATAATTAACAAACAAAAAAATAGGACAGACAAGACTATTATATTTAATTATAGAATGATATAATTTGATGTGGATTTAGATGTCTATCTTAATCCATCATATTTATTAATGTTATATTTATTGTGTTATATTTACTACTAAAGTGTTGTGCATCAAAATATGATGTGTACTTTGATACCAAACTACCAGAGATGCACGTACCTTGTTGTGGTAGTGAAGGTTTATGAAGTTGAACCAGAACATCTATTTATGGTCATGTTACCAGTGACATAATAGTATTATTTAGATGTACCTGTCAATACTAGGAAAAAAGCAAGAGGTTTTGATTTCCCCAATGGTCATTTTGGCTCATGACAAATGTCTATGGAGTGCTGATTATGCATTATGTTTTATGATAATCAAATTATATGCGGCATAAGGAAGTGGAATTGTATTCTATAAATGACCATGATTATTTAGATATAGGAACCATGAAAATATGAGCAGTTGTTTTCCAGATGGTATCTGATTTATATATTTTTTTATTTGTGTGTAACAAACAAGGAAACTAAATTTTCCTTTACCATTGGTATTTTTCAGAAATGAACCGATATGTCTACCCGTACCAATGTGAGGATTGTGGGAAGAGGTTTCCAAGAAGAGATCAACTTGGGAGACACACCAGGAGGACACATCCAACTGAGAAGGTCCAATGTAGGTGGTGCCACTACAGCCAGCCAGCTACAGATACGTACCGTGTTAGGAAACACGAGCTCATCCATCAGAAATACCTGAACTTAGAGCCCATGGCTACGCCAAGTTATACCAGAGGTCAGGTAGAGTCAGTGGTGCAGGTTCCCGACATGGATGATAGCTGCAGGCAGCTGATGCAGGAGTTAGATGCAAGTATGCCTGATTTTGCTGACCTGTTGGGGACTGAGCCCCGTACACCATCACCGATGAGGAACCTGATAGGAATATCAGCTGTAGCTAGTCCTCTCCCTGAAGCAGTCGTCCCCTCGGACCAGTTGTTCTCAAGGTATTTATCTCCGGTAACATCACCAGGAGGTACATACTCTGATGAACCAGTGGAACCAGTTCCAGCCAGTGTCACCAGCATTGCACCCCTGCTCGAAGGAGCCGGCAGCCAGACCAGCACGCCCGCCAGAGATCAGTGCCACCAGCAGTCTAGGTAGTACACCAGTATCCAGGGGAACCCCTGGACATACCAGTGTACCAGTGCTTGACCTCTCCAGCAGACAGGTCAGTGTACCAGTGCTCGACCTCTCCAGCAGGCAAGCCAGTACACCAGTGACCAGTGCGGCGATGGCCACAGGACCCACAAGCCAGACCAGTGACTGCGCACAAGATCTTACTAGCAGTGAAGCTTTAGCTAGTATACCAGTGTCCAGAGCGGCAATGACCAGTAGAACCCCCGGTCAGACAAGTGTACCAGTCACCAGCAGTCCAATCAACGCACCAATGGACTTGACCAGAAAGGAACGTCTGTCAGAACCCAGTAAATCCGTCAGTGATACATCATTCCAGGATGAACCCTTGGACTTATCCGTCAAGGAAAGACCCACTACCAGGGTCATCCCATCACAGTCATTCACCAATATCATAGACTGTACCACTACCATATCCGGAGGATCATGGAATCCCATAAGCATAGAGGTTGATCCAAGAGATATGAGTTACAACCACATGTGCCATGATCCGAGGTTGTTCTTTCCTGGAGCACCCTCCGCCTACATGGATCATCCTCTAGCCAGTACCCTTCAGGAGAAAGTCAACCTTTGCAAAAGGAACCAAAAATCTCAATACCAGAGACACTTGACCCCTGTTGGTGTTAGAACCATCATCAAAGAGGAAAGATGTTACCTGCCGGACGGGACAATCTATGAACTGAGGGACATCTGGACTGCCAATTCAACCACCGAGGAGTAGGTCATTTTTTTTTGTAAGTTAATATGTTAGGTAGGTTTGTTATAAATAGGTGTCCTTTATTTTTAGTTCGAGGACGAACTCTTTTCCCTGGGTGGGGGGTGGTGTAACGAATAGGGTGTAAGGCATAGGAGATAATATATTGTTTGTATGTATGTATATATGACACTTTTATTTATTCTTGTTACTCTGGCATATTTTCACTTTGTTTTTGTTGTTGTTGATACCGTGCCGTATTCCGGTGCCTTGAGTAACTGTCGCGACTGTGATATGATTGAATGAACAATATTCTTGTTTCAGGTATCGTGATCGCGAATATTTATTGTATGTAAATTGTTGTTATTTTATATGGGAAATATGTAGTTAAGACAGAGTTCGTTCTCATTGTTTGACCGAGAGGGGGGCCTACGACAATTTCCCAATGTTTTGTTCCCCTTATAAACCTTGTGTCACATTCTCTTACCTATTTCATTCATTCATGTTAGGTTTATATATTGTACTTGTGCTTGGTTTCTATAAGAGTAAGCTTTATTAAGCCCGTTTTTCCCTTTCATCTTGACATGACAAACTGTGTTTATACTTTCCGCCATGCATCCTTTTGTGTAATTCATAGTGCGCATGTGTATCACCTCACACTTTGTGTGGCCCGGTTTGCGGCCCTGTTGACGGTTATAATTATCGTGGGAACTTCCGTAAGAACGGACCAATCAACGACGATGATTCACGCCACAACCGAAAGTGTGGAGTCTGCGTATATATAAAAGGGCGTCGTCTGCACACCAGAGAGAAACATACCATAGACGGGGGCGAACATACCATAGACGGGAGCGAACATACCATAGAAAACTACCATTTTATACCAAAAGAGACATCCAGATATCTGTATATTACCAGTACGTTTTCGTTTTATTTACACATACTTGACCTAGATGTTTTACTACGTTTTACTATGACTCTACGACGACCGACAATTCCAAAGGGGGGGACCTCATATTTATTATTATCGCTCACGGGGAGGTTATTTTATTGTTGTACTTGAATATTTTATAATTTACACTTGAACATAATAAATTGCTTTGATTAAGAACCTATATAATTTTTGTTATAATAAACTTTTATCCTTTGGATAAAACCAGTGCCTTTAGACCAGCTATGCTACCAATGGTGTAAAACTGCTACCAAGTTATATAGATCGAGTTTGATAACCAAAACTCGCACACCGTACACAGAGCCCCCTAGGTTCAACAATATCATGTTTGCGAGGGGTATTTGCGAAAAATACCAGTCGAGAGACGAAAAATTTCCCGAGCCTCCCAAACATGATATATCTGTTTAATTACACCGAATATTATTTAGAACACTGGCTAAATAAATAATACTTTTTGTTTGTTGTTTTCAGGACCTAACATGGTGTATCTGTTTAATTCTATCGAATGATGTTACATAAAACGCACAACTGCTAACGTTTTACAAATTTTGTTACAAGCGTCTCGGTGAAGGGTAAAAACGGCAAATACGATTGTTACATAAAACACACAACTGGTAACGTTTGACAAATTTTGTTACAAGCGTCTCGGTGAAGGATAAAAATGTCAAATACGATTTTGCAAATACCATGAAAAAAAGTTAAATCTTATGCAAATACACCTACATGAAGTAAACATTCTGCAAATCCACAATGCAAGGCCTGAATTTGTAAAAAAAAAAAAAATATCACGGCTATTAACTAATCAGAATCCAGCATTCTTATATAAGGTGTAATTAACTATAAAATACACGTCGCATTAAAAACAAGAAAACTGCAGCAGAGCTGCGAGAGGAGTCGATTAAAAAAATCAAAGTATCCAATATCTCATTTTATTTAACTAAATATTTTTCCTCGTATTTCAAGATTAGATGGGATAATTCCACCAAGAGGAAAAAATTTGTTTAACGGAAAGGCCCGAAAAAGTCCGATTGCCAAAACATAATTATTACATTTTAATATTGATAATATATTTAGTGCCTTCGGCACGAATGCCAATCAGTATGACTTGACGAATTTTTGGTACGAATTTGCTTGGTAAATACCTGTTACAATTAACTTCCGACAATGTGTTGCCATGGGATCCATTCCGACTATTCTGTTTTCGTGCCTTCGACACGAAGACTTTTGAAATTTTGTTCGTAATGGTCTTGCCACGACTAGTAAATTAATTTTATTATTTTAGATATGCCTTCGGAACGAAAACGTAATGTTTCTTTGTCTCTGAAAATAAAGGGCGAATCAACTTCCGTCAAGGTGTTGCCATGGGACCAATTTCCAACATTTAATGTGGCCGTGCTGGATCATTCTTTTGTTCATATCGGGTGTGCCTTCGGCACGACGATTTTATTTCTTTATTCGTAGTGTTCGTGCCTTCGGCACGGCACAAAGTTTATTAATTATTTCATTTACGAAACCTTCAATGACAACTCTGTCTTCTTCAAGTTCGAAAATCTTGACACATTAACTAAATTCAAAAAAGCCATTCGAAAGGAACAGTCAGATAATACAAAACGTATCCCGAAACATTTTTATTATGGTCCCAGAAAACTTAATATTATTCTAACTCAACTTCGTAACTCGTATTCATTTCTAAATTATGATCTATCAAAGGTCAATATAGTAAATGATGCTGCTTGTTCCTGTGGAGCTCCACGGGAAGATGCATTCCATTACTTTTTTACTTGTCCTAAGTATACCGAAATAAGACTTAATATGATGAATAATTTACATTGGGTACAGACAATCGATCTGAATCTACTAACTCGCGGGTCCGATGACTTAACATACGAAGAAAATATTAATATCTTCAAACACGTTTTCAATTTTATTAAATCTTCAAAAAGATTCCTTGTAGTATAATTACTCGATAATTATCTACTCTCCAACCTCGCATCCATCCAACACAACTTTTATTTTTTGTTATTAATTCGTTTATTACATTATTTACAATATATTTTCTATATGTATTATATGCATGCTCAGAATGATCATTATACTATGTGAATTTATTGTATTAATGGGAGAAGACTTCATAAGTTGGCAAAACTTGTGTCCTATCNCTTTTGTTAATTTAACAAATAAAATCATCATAAACTTCAAGTTCGAAAGTAAAACCCTGTTTTCTATTTGAATGATATAGTCGTGCCTTCGCCACGATCGAAACGTAAGTTTTAATTCTCAATACAATTTTAAAGTCATTATTTTATTTTATTTGTTTCGTGTTGATCGCGCCTTCGGCGCGACAAAGATGTTCAATTACGAAGACAGGCAAATTGCTTAAGCTCCTCACACTTCCGCTTCCGATTTCAAAGTGTTTACAAGTATCAACCATTTTCGCTTCGCTCACAGCTGGATTGATAAAAAAAATAAATATACAAAAGCGGTTGTATTTCCTTAATGTAGATAAGGGGCCGTCGTGTTCGTGATCGTATGGTAATTGGATTTTCAACTACCTGTGCAATCAGCACCTATCACCACTACCGTTGTGAGCTCGAATCCCACTCATGGTGAGGTTAACTCGATACAACATCATGTGATAAATGTTTGTCAGTGACTTACGACAGGTCGTTGGTTTTCTCCGGGTCCTGTGGTTTCCTCCACCAATAAAACTGACCACCATGATATAACTGAAATATTGTTGAAAGTGGCGTTAAACACCATCAACCAAACAAAGAAACAAACAAACTATGATTGAAACCAAATATGCAAATGATGAATTGAATATTCATAGTATACATTTATGTCGGAAATGAAGTAAACAGTCTATAATTAGTGAACACACTTGACTGCCACTTTGGGTTTCTTACGTTAATTCAATATTACCGTTTGCTCTTAAATATTAATTTATCTAGGATACACTTCACTTGTGGTTGTTTTAAATACGAAGGTCGTCCCGTGTAACTATATGTGACCCCATACTTTGTATTAGAGAATTATTTAATATGTGAAAACTTATTTTTCTTTTTGTTGAATCCTGAATAAAGCTGTCAAGCGAAATTCAATAGAAAATTACCAAGCATGTACAATGGAAAAGTAATGAACGACTATTGACGATCCTCTATCTGCAATGTGAATCAATAAATTACCATGGTAACCACGCATTTTACGATTACTAGGAGGAACAAATGGTGATTTATCAATCAATATGATACAATTAGCGTTAATTCTATAATTTTTCTAGAAAAAAAAAAAATATATATATATGAAACTTTGCTAGAGTTTGTTACATTTTGGGTTTTTTGGGGGGGCTACATTTGTTATATTGTAACATTACAGTTGTGTTACATATAAAATGCTTTAAGTAGAAAAATGGCTGGTACAAAAATATTTGAAGAGGAATAATGGCTCATCTGTTGGTATCATGAATAATAAATTAATATATTTATATGCTGTCAGTCTGTACTAAAGCTGTTTGTTTTTGATAAGCCAAGCATGTTCTTATTCGTAAATAATAGATTAATACAAGAGCAACAGACGGTCTGATGGATATTATATTCAGAAATGGCCGATTGACTGCAGTTATATACATATTACATTTAGATGAAGTATTGTAGGCGTGCTGATAGGGAAATACCGCTGAAATACACGTAATGTGTGTGTCGACCAATAGGTCATGACTCATAAGATATACTCTATATTTATAAAAGGGTGTTGTCCCCGATAAATAAACATTACTTGTCTATACGTAAATATAAATTCACATGGTCTTTCTGTTATTTTTCCTCAGCAAACTCATAAAATATGTGAAATTTAATATGGCGAGTTTAACAATTTTTTTATTGAATGGCATATATATATATATGCAAACTTTAATATGGCGAGTTTAACTATTTGTTTATTAAATGGCATAAATATGTAAACTTTAATATGGCGAGTTTAACCATTTGTCTATTAAGTGACATAAATATATAATCTTTAATATGCCGAGTTCAGTTCGTCATTACCCATTTGTAGGAGGGGTCAAGTCTTTTTTGTCCTGTCATGTGTCTTTGCGTTCGCAGTTCAATGTTGTGATGTCCGTTACGATTTCCGAATAAAAACGATATTCGGTTTGTCTTTGCCTCCAGTTGTTTGTAGGAGAGCTCATGTCTTATTTACGTTATGTGTGTTTGCTTACGTATAGTGGTGTCCAACACATATTCTTTTATGTGGTTTGCTTCTATTCGTCTTCAGTTTGCTTACCCAATGTTGCCAGTTTTTCCTGGATTGTCAATTCCTTGATTGCCCCTTCGGCGAAATTAACAACTTGTTTATTAAATGGCAAAATATATAAAAGTTCAGTATGGCGAAATTAACAACTTGTTTATTAATGGCAAAATATATAAACTTTTAAAATAGCGAGTTTAACCATTTACATAGTAAATGGCATAAATATATAAAAAGCATCAGTGATGTAATGGGTATCGTGCTCGCCTCGAATGCGGTAGATTGTGGGTTCGAGCCACGGTGGGGTCAAACCAAATACAAAGATTAACTTGTTCTCGCCATGATATGACTAAAACAATCACTCACTCACCATAGATATTTAATATAGCGAGTTTAACAACTTGTTTATTAAATGTTATAAATATTTTAACTTTAATATGGCGAGTTTAACAATTTGTATATTGAATGACATAAATATGCAAACAAAGTGTGTTGGTCTAGTACAAAGCGGGCCTCATCATCACTTCATTGAAAATTAACTGCAGTATTGTTGAGTTGGCGTTAAACAACAATCACTCACCCACCGTAAACTTTTAATATGACGAGTTTAACAACTGTTTATGAAATGGCATAAATATTGAAATTTAAAATATGACGAGTTTAACAACTGTTTATGAAATGGCATAAATATTGAAATTTAAAATATGACGAGTTTAACTATTTGTTTATTAAATAGCATAAATATATATTCATCGGTATCGGTAGTGCAATTATAAGCGTGCCCGCCTCAAATGCGGTAGGCTGTGGGTTTGAGCCTCGATCAGGTTGAGCCAAATACTATACAATTAGTATTTGTTGTTTCTCTGCTAAGCACATAGCATAAGGAGAAAGAGCAAATACTGATTGGCTCTAAATCAGGATAATGTGTCAGAGTTGGGCGACATGTCTATCCGAGGACTGTTGTTTCAGTGATCTATAATGTGTCAGAGTTGGGTGACATGTCTATCAGTGGACTGTTGTTTCAGTGATCTATAATGTGTCTGAGTTGGGCGACATGTCTATCCGAGGACTGTTGTTTCAGTGCACTAGCACTATAAACATCCAACTAAGCGTGTAGGTCTAGTACAAGGCGGACCGCATCATCATCTCATTGAAAATTAACTTGTTCTCACTGATAAAACTGAAAAACTGCGTTAAACAAGAATCATTCACTCACTTACTACAGCCTTTTAATATGGCGAGTTAAACAACTTGTTTCATAAATGGCATGAATATATAAACTTTTAATATGGCGAGTTAAACAACTTGTTTCATAAATGGCATNTGGGCGACATGTCTATCCGAGGACTGTTGTTTCAGTGATCTATAATGTGTCAGAGTTGGGCGACATGTCTATCCGAGGACTGTTGTTTCAGTGCACTAGCACTATAAACATCCAACTAAGCGTGTTGGTCTAGTACAAGGCGGACCGCATCATCATCTCATTGAAAATTAACTTGTTCTCACTGATAAAATTGAAAAACTGCGTTAAACAAGAATAATTCACTCACTTACTACAGCCTTTTAATATGGCGAGTTAAACAACTTGTTTCATAAATGGCATAAATATATAAACTTTTAATATGGCGAGTTAAACAACTTGTTTCATAAATGGCATAAATATATAAACTTTTAATATGGCGAGTTAAACAACTTGTTTCATAAATGGCATGAATATATAAACTTTTAATATGGCGAGTTAAACAACTTGTTTCATAAATGGCATAAATATATAAACTTTTAATATGGCGAGTTTAACAACTTGTTTATTAAATGGCATAAATATATAAACTTTTAGAATGGCGAGTTTAACAACTTGTTTCATAAATGGCATAAATATATAAACTTTTAATATGGCGATCTTTAGTTTTTTGTGTGATTTGTAGACCGTTGTTTGTCTTTTTGTCCACTGTGTTGTCTGTCCTTCTTCGATTTGCAAATTCTGATTACCCCTTTGGTATCTTTTAACCCTTCTTAATAACTTGATTATTAAATGGCATAAATATATAAACATTTAATATGGCCATTGACCGGAACGATATGTTCAAAGCAAGTAAACAATATATATCAGTCAAGTCATGTGTTGTCGGTGATCAACAAAGGTATAGCCAGCCATTGACGTCATACGTATTAAATATAGTATGTATCGCTTAATCTGATGCATAGTTATAGACATCGAGTTGTAAATCTAAACAAATAATCTACATTCCTCACGAGTTCTATGGAATATTAGAGATATAGACAGTAAAATAAATCATGATAGACCGACATAAGGTGATTGGTAGAAAAGTTACCATAACAAGTATGTTGTGTACATGTAGCAATATCCGTCCAAACATTTCCTGTAGAGTTAATATATCACGGTTATTGAACGTATATTGCTCAGATATTTGTTTATAAATCTATAAGTAATATTAAATAATCATTCAATCCTCTTTTCCTGCATTGTATTATAATAATAATAATAAAAAATAATAATATACATTTTTATAGCGCCTTATATAATACAATTACTCTAAGGCGCTTTACAATAGATAAAAGATCATAGATCCTAAAACAATAAAATGGTAAAAATCACACCACCTACTGACATAAAAAACATAAATACAAGTCAAATATAAAACACACATTAAGAAATAAAAGAGCATAAGATCCTAAAATGATAAAATTGAGAATATATAAAACTGTCCACTACATAAAAATGTACAATCACACTATCCATAAAATAACTACGAAAAAGCAATACTATAAAAATGAGTTTTCAACTGTGACTTAAAACACTCTAAAGAATCGCATTTTTTTAAACTGTCTGGAAGATTGTTCCATAAATACGCAGCTGCCCAATCGAACTGTCTCTGGCCGTAAGATTTTGTCCGCACTTTGGGGATGACAAGTCTTTGTGTTGAGCCTGAACGAAGAGATCGTTGTGGAACATGCACATGAATCAGTTCCTGGATGTAAGCTGGACCGATTCCCTTCAAGGCATTATACACATACACAAGTATTTTGTATTGCGGTCGGAATTGAACAGGTAGCCAATGTAAGTCAGCAAGTATTGGTGAAATATGTTCACGTGGTTTTGTGCTAGTAACAAGACGTGCTGCCGTATTTTGAACTTTTTGTAATCTGTTCAATGTGCTCTTGTTGATACCAAAAAGTAAAGTGTTCCCATAATCAAGTCTTGATGTTACCAAGGAATTCACGAGAGTCTTACATGCAGATGTTGTAATAAAACGGCGAATACGCCCTATTATGTCCATTAATTGTTAGAAAATATCAAAATAACAATTACCCCCCCCCCCACCTTTTTGTTGAGGAATTTCTGGATCTTTTTATAGTGGTAATATGATGTGAACCATCAATTTGTGGAAATATTTCGGGTTTCATAAATGGGCTTTCTCTACAATTTATAAAAATATTTTTTGTTGTGTTCATTAAACTCACAATATCATTATCTCTTGTGTGGTTGTTTATATGACATTACAAATGTACTAATAATACCAAAGTTGTTTTATAAAAACAATTTAATGTATAAAACAGGAAAAACAAAAACTTGAATATGCGGAAGTGGTAATCAGAGTCCGTAAACATGTCTTTGTAATCATTTAAGGTTTTTAATCATACTAATGATAATGTGAAAATAACGATTCATGACTTACAGACCCTGGATCGTTTAACTTAACAGATATTTCGTATCGTTTGCGTTTTTCGTTCGTTTCGTTTGCATGTATCGTGCGTTCGTTTTTCGTTCGTTTGGGTTTCGTGCGTGTAAGTTATTCTTTCGTTTCGTGTATCGTTCGCCAGTTTAATTAGACTAATACACGAAACGAAATACGAACGAACGATACACGAAACGAACGATACACGAAAAGAACGATACACGATACACGAAACGAACCAACGCTACGATTTCCAGTTTAAAATAATTACTACAATTTCAATCTTACTAATATTAAAAAAAATTTATTTAGAGTGTAAACAAAATGTTACATATACAAATATGTATTTCCTTTATTTACATGTACAGTAATTTTGTACAATAAGGGAAAAACATATTTAATAAATGCATTTTTTCTATAATTTACTCTAGGACAAATAAACAAAATCATCTACATGTATGTAAACAAACGCCTCTGGCAGTTTCACCTGGGAAATACATGCACTGCAGGTGTGAAATGTCAACTCTTACATTTGTAATTTCATTCTAATTAACAATTATATGACCTTTTGAAGCCACACTCCTCTCGGACAGCTTAACCGAGAAAATAACTGAT
>MJUT01007703.1:11301-28343 GCA_002080005.1 Gigantidas platifrons
AACTCTAGCTTGACGTGTCTGAACTCTGAATTTAATATCAAATTGTCCAGTATATTTCATGGAAGTTTTTTGAAAAGGGTTATTTGGTGTGAACTGTAATCTAATTGTTTCCGAGTTAGGAACTGGTGTATCTGGGGGGATTCGTTTTATGACTTCTGATTTTAAATCTTCAATACTTATAGCCAAAGGCATGTACAATTCTTTACCATGTCTCCGTTCATGCACTTGGAGTAACTGCTCATCAAAGTATTTGCCAACTTCTTCAAAAAATAGTTGAAATTTTCTATCAATTTCTTTGCCATTAAGTTTTCTATAATCGAGTAACAATTCGGGGTCATCACTCCCTAATAATATTTCTGTTACTCTTTCATTTATTTCATACTGTTCCTGAGTCTGAGCTTGCAATTCACATCCAGACAAATCTGCAAACATATGCCTCAACAGAGATTTTGGTGCTTTTACATATTGTGAATACTTATTTATAAAATCTCGTCTTATAGCTCTACTTGAATATTAGGAAGTGTTGAAGTTATCTTGGCAATTATTTTTGAATTTTGCTCAGAACGTTCAACACAATCTTCAACTGTAGTATGCCAAACAAAATTAAGAGTACCAATAGAACCACCATAGGCCATTCTGAAAAGCATTACCGGACATGAAAGTCCCAACTCATTGACATATATCCTTCTTTTAACGCGGTCACTCGGAGAATAATTATCCATATCAATATACTGGTATTTTCCAAGTTTATTAAGTGCAGAATTAAGTACTTTATATCGGTTGTTAATTTGAGATGTTGATGATATAAATATACTTTCAGAATCCTTAGCAACAGTACGTGCTGGTTCAGATCTTTCATGGTAAACAGTTTTATGTCTAAAGTTATCCTTGTCGAGTTTATCTTTATACTTTGTTAAACATTTAAGAAGTGACTCGATGTGACCAGAAAGGGTTTTGTTTCTTTTGTTGTTTAAAGATGGAAAGCTCAGTGCCTTTGCAAGATCTCCACATATATCATTAAGTTTTTCAGATGTAACAGATGGTGCTTTGTGGTGCAACTTAGCAAAATTGTTGTATCCATGAAAAGTCTGAAATTGTGAAGGGATAGGGCAACCACTATCAATAAGCCTTGCATGACAGTGATCAACATACCACAATGCATTTCTCAACTTTATTAAGACAAATGTTCCTGATTCTAAAGTATCTCTTGTCCAACCACATTCCAGTGATTCTGCTAAATCAATCACATCACAATAAAGTCTTTCTGGACCAGTGAGCTTTTCTTTTGAAGTAGGTTTTTTAGGTAGTTCCACATTTGTTTGTTGTTGCATCAATAAAGTAAATGCATCCTTTTTATGTGAGCTAGATTTAAGGTTCTGCGAGTGTGAATCAGTTTCATTGTAAATTTGTTGATTTTGAGATTCAAAGCTTTGAATCTCAAAATCAACAAATTTACAATTAAGTTCGGCCAGTATGGATACATCCATGTCAGTTGATACAATTATGGGGGCCGCCGATGGTTGAGGACGCACACTGATTTTCTTTACCGAATCAAGAGAAATGTTCAATGATGATGATCTAGTTTTTTGTTTAACTACACTTTCATAAAACAGGTCTTCAAATGACCCTGCACACCTCACTGCAGTTCTCTCTAAAACTATTTGACCCTGTGAATAGGCAGACACTACAACAACGGTCGCCATTTTCAACACGTTCTGGAAGATTCTGTGATCCGAAAGCAATTATTCATCTATGTCATGAATGCGTTTGATATTAGTGTAATGGAGAACATGCTTTCTAAGCGTTTAACCGAAAAAGTTTTGATTGAAAATTTAAAATTTGGAGCGGGATGCGGACTACAATTTTCCGGGTGCGGGAAAATAAAAAATAAATAAAAAGTAAGTTTTTCAAAAACAGGTGCGGGAATATCCAAAGAACTAGTAATCAAATTGGTGTGGCCTTATCTTTTAAAAATACCACAAGAAACGAAACTAACTTGATTTTGATATTTTGACTTAATTCAATGTTTGTACTATCTTAACATATATTGTCAGGCTATTTATTGCACAGTCAAACCTGAATTAAACAGTCACCTGTCTATAACGGTCACTTTGAGGTCCTGTGAATTCTGTAGCATATTTTCAACTCGTTCCAGCTGTCATTTGTCTTAATGCGGTCAACACTCACCTTATACTGACAGAAAATCTGTATGATGTCTTCTTTAAATGGTCATTTTCATGACGAAATGATATTTCTCCTATTTTTTTAGGGATCGCATGATCAATCATGTGACGTGGTGTCTGTTATTTTATTTGAATATATACATATTTTAATTAATTAATCACTCAACTGAGTACATGTATCCTAAATGAAAATAACATTGTTTTCAAAGGAATCTGGTTGGAAATAATTATTACTTTATAAAGAATCAGGAATGCTAAAATAAAGTTGACATAAAACATTATATTTTTCAAAATGGCTGTTGGCAGGAAACTAAAACAACACACGACTGAAATAACATTTTATCCGCTTTAATGTAAGTTTGCAAAACTTTTAAACTTTCTAAAGTTAAAACTTCTTTCAATTAATTTGTTTAAATTCGCAAATGCATTTCAAATGTGCAGCATTGGAATTGAATCACATCACGCACTGACTTACCTGTATCACTTTAAATCAAATTAAACAAACGCCCAGAGCAAATAGGAAGATCCAACAGGATACATTGTTTATTACAAATAATCGATTATGTGTTAAAATCGGTATTATCAGTGTAATGTTTGCAATTATAACAGAGTTCCCACGCGACCGGGAAATCGGGAAAAGACCGGGAATTTCATATCAGGTTTTCCCGGTTGGGAGAGTCCTTGAAATTCACAAAAATCGCGTAAATCCGGGAAAAGACCGGGAATTTTGACAAGATTGTAATCATCGCTAATGTAAACATTTATATGAACTGGTACTTGTTTACGACTTGCTATTCAGATTAGGTAGACTATTTTAAGGAACCAGTCGCTTCTCAGTCAAACATGCGCTTATTGTCACACGATCTCAAACACCTATCGGATGATTGATTTTTACCTTGTGAAAATGGCGCGCCATTTAACCACGTTTTTTTAATACACAGTGCGGTCTGAGTGACTTCTTACCGCAACTGTTGGTTGTAAACAGTAACATTCTAACTGATGATTCGCTTCCAAACGTAATAGAGGCTATAGCTTCAAGAAATGTAAAAAAAAATGGTGCTTGAGCCGAGGAAATTAACAAAACAATTACAGTTCTCAGAATTAGCAACGGAAAAGTGTTGCGAGTCACTTATACAGCGTGCCTCTTTGGAGAGTCTTGAAATTGAACGATGCATTTATATGAAGCCGCAGCAAGTGATTGACCATATACACTTTTTGCCAAAGTTGGAAAAACTGTCTTTTACTCCTAAATGGGTCCGTGACTTGGGGATGTGGAAAACCATATATGAATCGATGTCGGAAATTATTGAATTTGGAAATGACTGTTTACATGTATACTACAAAATTTGCGACTACAACACTTCACATTGTATGATGATGTATGATACAGCCCCAGACTGGGCTGCCCAGGATGTTATTGTTGACAGTGATTCAAATTCCTCAGGCACACTTGTATACAGCTCGTAGTCAGACATTTCAGTTTCAATTTCAGATTGTTCTACCCAGGCTTACATGTCAGATACATGCGTGTCGGATTCAGATTTTTGAAATGAAAGGTAAGTGATATGAGAAAATTACCCTGGCAATGAATATATTTGGTATACTCTCCAAAATATTATTTTTTTTTTATTATTTTAATCATGTTAATTATACAAATGATCATGTTAATGCCATCACTGAACGGTGTCAGATTATGCCTTGACCATATCATTTTAAATTTCAAAATAATATTTAGGATCAATAAACAGTTTCAGGGGCTGAACATTCCTCAAGCCGGATGCTTAAGTTTTGCCCTCGTAGACTTGCTGCGGTCATATCATTCTGCGCTGGCGAAGCTCCTCAGTTAAAAAAATATTTCGTGCAGTCAGTACTCCCTTGATATACCGAGGTGGGGTATACTGGATTACCTCTGTCTGTTCGTCCGTCCGTTCATTACAAAATTTTCGTCACAGTTTTCTCAGCAACTATGAATCACAGCTTTTTATTTTTTAGTGACGGTTATCACACGAGAGCGGGATATAGCTCACAGCAGAGTGGACCTCCTGCGTCCACACATACTCCTAGTTTTAGACCAGCGATTCAGCAACCGTTATAATTCTTTGTCATTTATTAGAATAATTACATTGAACATGTACATGTATATTGAAATATTTTTGTCATTGCTGGTTTCATGTGTTTTAGCAATAAATTGTCTTTATATCAGATGCCTGGCGGATGCCTTTTTAATGCAAAGTGGACGATAGACCCTGAATTTAAAGAGTGGATAACAAGTACCGAAAATGTTCATCAGGCCTATTGTAAAATATGCAAGAGACAAATTGACATTAAAACAATGAGTAGAACAGCTCTTACCTCACAAATGAAAGGAAAAAAACACATTGAAAATATCTCATTAATGAAATTAATCAAAGAATAACAACTTGGAAAGTTCTTCTGCAACAGGGGCATGTTCTAGTACAGATGACAATGCAAATTGTACTATTGACACTTTTGTGTCAAAAACTGAATGTTTAAACGCAGAAATATTGTGGTGTTTGAAAATGGTGAATTCAAACTATTCTTTCCATTCAAACCTCACATGGAAGTGTCCATAGATGAGGCCATGGTGGCTTTTTCAGGCCGGTTAGGATTCAAGCAGTATGTGCCACTGAAGCCCACCAAACGAGGAATTAAAATCTGGATGCGAGCTGATACATACAATGGATTTGTGTGTGATTTCTAAGTTTATACTGGATAGACTGCAAATTATCCAGAGATTAATCTAGGTGCTAGAGTTGTGTTAGATTTAATGAACCCTTGAACAACTTGGGTCATCATCTTTATTGTGACAGCCTTTTACATCGCCAGATCTCTTTCTTGAATTGTGGAATCGTTCGCGTCAACCGTAAGGGTCTCCCTCCAGGATTGGACAAAATTAAGTTGAAAGAGCAAGGAAAGTACATTGTATGACAGAAGGGTAACAGTCTGGAAGGACAAGAAGAATATCTCATCTTGTCGACAAATTCATATGGGGAGCCTGATGTTGTCAACCGTAAACAGAAAGATGGTTCAATCAAGGAGGTTATATGCCCACTTGCTGTTAAAAACTATGAATGGGGTAGATCATGCCGACCAACATATAACATTGCCAGAAAAGCTTTGAAATGGTGGAAGTATTTTTTTAATTTCCTGGTTGACCTAAGTGTTGTAAACGGATATCTTCTAATGCGTGAATCAGTGAACCACCAAAAATAACCGTGTTCGTCAGAAGACCAGCTGGAATTTAGAATGAAATTGGTCCATCAAATGTTGGGAGGATTCGTGGGAAAAGAAAGAGAGAGGCAGAAATACAGCCAGTGGCTCAACCAGTTGTACAACATTGGCCAGTAATTATGCCCAAGAAAAAAACGTGCAAATTGTGTTCTCAAAAATGTCTGAACAGAGATCCGAAATTTTTCATTGATACACAGTTTAGAGTTGATGGCTTGCATTTTCAAAATCACAAAGGTAAACATCATGAAGACTATTAAAGTGGGTGAATAACATGTAAACAAATCATTTATGACAAAAAAAGTTTATTGAAATACATCCATACTGCAGTATATTTTCATAGTTTTCGTTATGCATATGAATTACCGGTATTCAAAAATTGTGACGTATTTAATATAGTCTGTTTCGTAGTTAGAGATGTCGATGTCAGGATACAAGTAATAAAATAACTACGAAACAGACTANTTAATCACAGAACATCAATCTGGTTTTACAATAAATGACTCGACTAGGAATCAACTTCTGTATATTGCGAATATGTTTAGTAAAGCTCTGGATGAGGTAAAGGAAATAAGAGTAATCTTTTTTGATATTAGCAAAGCCTTTGATAGAGTATGGCATAGGGGTCTTCTTTTTAAATTAAAAAAAATGGGAATTGTTGGGGATTTACTTTCATGGTTTAAAGATTATTTAACCAATAGGAAACAAAGAGTCGTTATAAATGGGAAAGAATCGTCTTGGAAAACTGTTGATGCAGGTGTTCCAGAAGGGTCCATCATATCCCTTATTATTTCTTATATTTATCAATGATATCGTTGACGAATTAAATTGTCCTATCAAACTTTTCGCAGATGACACCAGTATTTATGCAATCGTCAATAACCTAAGTTTATACTGGACAGACTGCAAATTATCCAGAGATTAATCTAGGTGCTAGAGTTGTGTTAGATTTAATGAACCCTTTGAACAACTTGGGTCATCATCTTTATTGTGACAGCCTTTTACATCGCCAGATCTCTTTCTTGAATTGTGGAATCGTTCACGTCAACCGTAAGGGTCTCCCTCCAGGATTGGACAAAATCAAGTTGAAAGAGCAAGGAAAGTACATTGTATGACAGAAGGGTGACAGTCTGGAGGGACAAGAAGAATATCTCAGTCTTGTCGACAAATTCATATGGGGAGCCTGATGTTGTCAACCGTAAACAGAAAGATGGTTCAATCAAGGAGGTTATATGCCCACTTGCTGTTAAAAACTATAATATGTACATGAATGGGGTAGATCATGCCGACCAACATATAACATTGCCAGAAAAGCTTTGAAATGGTGGAAGTATCTTTTTAATTTCCTGGTTGACCTAAGTGTTGTAAACGGATATCTTCTAATGCGTGAATCAGTGAACCACCAAAAATAACCGTGTTCGTCAGAAGACCAGCTGGAATTTAGAATGAAATTGGCCCATCAAATGTTGGGAGGATTCGTGGGAAAAGAAAGAGAGAGGCAGAAATACAACCAGTTGTACAACATTGGCCAGTAATTATGCCCAAGAAAAAAACGTGCAAATTGTGTTCTCAAAATAAAATCCGAAGTGAACCAACATCAGGATGTCAACAGTGTGGAGTAAATGTATGTGTAAAATGCTTTTAAGCCATATCATAGGCAAACATTTCCAGAACTTGGCCTGTAAATATTGTGAAAATTGTACATAGATGTGTAAATATTTTTTTAATTTCTTTTCGTTTTTTATTATTGACATTGAAAATTGAAGTGCAAAGCATGTGATAATTAAAAAAAAACTATATCAGTGGAAAGGAAAATCTTCCCTCTGCAAGTTCCCAAATCTTCATGGATTTATATTTGATATTTACTGAAAAATTGGGGTAAGTTCATATGCATGTGCATGATTTTATTTTATTTCACTAATTAGATAAAAATGGTTAAGCTGCAGTGTAGATATAGTATTGGGGCTGAATGACATAAGAAAAATGCACAGGAAGAAGTTACATTCCTTGGACATTGCGTTAATGCAAAAGGAATATCGCCAGATAAGGAAAAAGTCAGTGCAATATCTAACTTTCCGCGACCGACCAATGTAAGTGAACTCCGAAGTTTCGTTGGATTAATTTCCTATTACCGGAAATTCATTGCTGATTTCGCTACTAAAGCTGCACCGTTTCATCAGCTATTGCGGAAGAACATGAAGTTTATGTGGACCGATGAATGTGAAAGGACCTTTGACTTTTTCAAGCAGGCCTTAACAACATCTCCGATATTGCAGTACCCTGATTTTAAGTTATCTTTTATTCTGTATACAGATGCGTGTGATACAGGACTTGGAGTTGTGTTAGCTTAGCATGGACCGGAAGGTGAAGGAACTTTGGCATATGCTAGCCGTAGTTTGAAACCAAATGAGAAAAACTATTCCGTAATCGAAAAAGAGGCACTGGCAATTGTGTGGGCCGTTAAATATTTCCGACAATATATTTACGGTCGAAAAGTAACAGTAGTGACTGACCATAATCCATTAAAATGGCTTATGAACATTAAAGATGCTAGTGCCAGATTAGCTAGGTGGTCTTTGCTTTTGCAAGACTATGATCTAACTATCGAGCACCGTGCGGGCCGAAAACACCAAAATGCGGACAGTTTGTCTAGATTACCGCCGATAGCATCTGTAAAAGAACATAATGAGGATATTTTACCGAAATTGTCTCCCAATAGACTTGTAGAAATGCAGAGAAAAGATCCTAATCTTTCTCTCAACATAAACTATCTTCAAAATAGTGAATTACCGAACCAGTCATCAAAAGCTCGTGAAACAGTTATTTTAGCGTCGGACTATGAAATTGGAAATGATAAATTACTTTTATCATTTATTTGTGCCTGGTTCTTACCGTCGACGTAAAAATGTTAGGAAACAATTAGCAGTGCCGCGATGTTTAATTGATGAAATACTTTTCGCCTGTCATGATGATGTAACAGCTGGACATTTAGGTGTGTATAAAATGTACAATAAAATTCAAGATAGATTTTATTGGAAGGGCATGTATTCGGATGTTGAGTTTTGGTGCAAATCATGGGTGGACTGTGCTACTAAGAAAACGCCTAAAAACCGACCGAAAGCTCCATTGAATCCTTTACCGGCTGTGTCTGGACCTTTCGATCGTGTAGCTGTTGACGTATTGGGACCGTTTCCCCCAACGTACAATTCAAACAAATACATTCTTGTTTTTAGTGATTATCTAACTAGATGGCCAGAAGTTGTTGCAGTGAATTCTGCCGATGCCCAGACAACCGCTAAAGCATTTGTGGAAGAGATAGTATGTAGACATAGTGCACCGCGTGTATTGCTATCAGACAATGGTAAGAACTTTCGGTCCAAATTGATGCAAGAAATTTGTAAATTAATGAATACCAAAAAGACATTTACGACCGCATATCACCCGGAAACTGATGGACTTGTTGAACGTTTCAATGGTACTTTGACAACTATGTTATCCATGTATGTAAGCGGCCATCAGCGTGATTGGGACACATACTTGCCATATGTTATGTTCGCATATAGGACTAGTATTCACGAAAGCACGCAGGAAACACCATTTTTCCTGATGCATGGTCGCGAGCCGGTACTACCAATAGAGGCTGTAATGTGTCCGCCAACGTTACAATACACTTCGAGTGACGATTATAAATCAGAGATGATGACCAAATTACAAGAAGCATTCAACCTTGTAAAAGACAATCTTCAAAGCGCTGCACAAAAACAGAAACTTTCGTATGATGCTAAAACCGAGCAAAAACTTTACAATGTGACTGATAAAGTTTGGATATTTACGCCGTCTAAAAAACCAAGACTATCACCAAAGTTGACACATAATTGGCATGAACCTTTTGAGATAACCAAGAAACTTTCAGATGTGACTTTTGTTGCTAAAAGCTGTGACGATAAAAACACTATACAAACAGTACACATAAATCGATTAAAGCCATTTACCGATCCCAATGGCCGAACTGACAGAGATGAAGCGGAGATACAAGAACAGTTGTCAAGGGGCAATGTTGTGAAAATCCTTGATGTTATGAGAACTAGAAATGATTCAAAAAGACTGGAAAAACGTTACTTTGTTGAGTTAGAGAGCGGCGAGACTAAGTGGGTTGGTGAGAAAGATATAAAGGACTTCAAGTTAGTAACTTTGTAGGAAAGTGATATTTTAGTTGTAAATTGTTTTGACTGAAGAACAGTAATTTTATGTGTACATACATGTTAAGAAAAATATAGAAAAAAAAATATTGTATAAATATCAGATTTCTATTGTTCACTCATTTTGATATATTGGGTATGAGAGTTGATATTTTGTGTGCCGAGACGTCACAATTTTTAATAGGGGAGGTATGTAAAGATATAAAATTGGTCAACATTGATTATGTAATTAATGGAATGCAGAAAGTTCGTGTAAAGGTCGCCAGACAAACATCCCGTGGTTTTAGTAATTAAGCCAGACTGACCGTTAGATTTGGTACTTAAAATTTATCTCAACACCTTGTAAATTTTAGCTATTCTCCATGGCACTCTGTAATAAATGTCATCTCTTGCTTCTAAATTAATGTGAATTTTATCTGTCCTGTGTGTGGTAAGAATGGCGTGGGGCTAGCCTGTGTGAGTGAGGACAGTTAGTTAATGTTTGAATGTTGAAGAGAGAAGATGTTTTTGTGATATTGTACAATACCGATATAAATAATGCACTTTGTAAATATGAAAACATGTACATAATAAATATGTAAATTTGAAAGTATTCTTAATACTAAACCAGGCCTACCCTCGTGACATTACCGAAAAAAAAGTGTCCGCACGAAAATCCCAGCACCCGTCCCCTAGCCTTCTCTTATCCAAAAAATATAAAATGGTCCGTGCCTTAATTGCATGAAATTTTGAAATAAATTAAACGAAAATGGAAAATGAATTAAAATTCGAAGGTAAATATGTGGGAAGGGAGCAAATTCGTGTCTGAAAATAAAATATATTTGTCCTAAAAAGCACATCTGAGTTCTCGATCATGCAACAAACAAAGTAGCCAATTTCAGTTCAGAGGATTTTAATAGCAAATTATTATTTACCATAAATGTAAAGCTTTACCTCCACTGCTGCCGAGTGATCATTTTGAATATCTGTTTACCACCAATGCAGTAAAGGACATTCATGTACTGGAAGATATTATGTCACGCTTGGTTTTGATTCCTCAAACTATTTTTCAGAAAAAAATTTCGAAGTTAAGCCATGGATTTGTGTATTGAGCTCTATTTTATATTGTCGGAAAAATGGGCTGTCGGAATAATAGGTTGTCGGAGTAATGGGCTGTCGGAGTTATGGGCTGTCGGAATAATGCTACGCACCCGAATAATCGATGAAACAACGTTGTATTCCTACGTTGAATCAACGTTGATTTTGAGTTGGATATGGAAGTTGAAACAACGTTACTTTTCAACGTTGATTAAACGTGGAAAAATTGTTGTTTTCATGTTGAATTTGGGTTGAACAAATATGACTCCCTTTTTCCATATTGTGCACTCTTCTTGAATCGTGTCTCTTTTTCTAAGCCATATTAGAACATAGTAATTTTATTGTTGTCTTTGTGTTCCTTAATATTCAATTTGTATTGGTAGTGTTTATTTAGAATAAGAAGAGGTTCTTCTTCTCACCATTATTCAATTACTGGTACTGTTATTGTATACATTGTAGTAGTATATAATGTGGAGCTAGAGATGAAATATTTGTAATTTCCAATGTTACTGTTACTATAGTTCCAATCATACCGTATGACAATATAGTGTAAAAAGGGGGACAGATAAAATGGAAAAAAAAAAAAAAACAAATAAAAACATACATACAAACTTTGATTTCTGGGAGTCATATGTTGCATTAACTATATTTTGCAATTAACATGACAAATAGAATAGAATAGAACTGGTCATTAAAGATTGCTGTTTAGGATAAGAGGTCCATAAATGGGTGATCTCCGATTTTTATGAAATTTTGCATGCAACTAGATTGTAAGGACCTGCATCCAGATTTTGAAAAACTAATACATGTTATAGGTTTTAAGATATGATTCATCAACAATTTATACCCCGAAAATGAATCCGATTACATCATAAACATTTTACCTATAAATTAGAACAATACATTTCTGTTGTTATATTTTTTACAAGAAGAAACAGCCAGAAAAAAGGGGAAGAAAATTAAAAGATAAGAAACAGACGCCTAATAAACAAGGTGGACGTAGAATGAAAAACCGAGGAAATATCTTCACTAGTTGTGTGAAATACTTCGCATTTAATGTTGTTTGTGGAAAGATCCCTACCCAGAAATTGATTCGGAAAAATTTAAAGGGAACTTTTTTTAAATATACCCGTGCTGTAGTCAATTATAAATATCCAAGGAAATGTATTGGGCGACAGGTGGTTTCGTCCAATGAACATGGTGTACTAGGAGAGACATGTCATACGCATCTACTAACTACAGTAAATTCTAAACCAGTGGTAATGACACCTTTGGTCACTATGCCACCACCGATTACAGTCGAAAAGGGACAGGTGGAAGTTCCTTTGAACGTGATAAGGAGATTTATAAAAAGGAGGTGCAAACTATTAAGAGACATCAGGGCCGGCAGAAGTTTGACAGTAAATGCCAAGTATATAACCAAAGAGGATATGGACGGATTGGTAAAAAATATCGATAAGGAAATACTGCACCCCGATTGGATTGCATACCAGATTGCAAAGCGCTTTCCTGTACTAGACGATGGTTTTTATCAGGTGCGTAGATGGAATAACGAGTTCTCGTACAAAAAATTCAAGAGAATTTATCAACTTTATTATGACAATAAAATTAGAACGACAGCAATAGAACATGCAAAGTTGTTTGTCAACGATGACTTAATGGCAATGTTAACACCTTCCAAGAGGGGATTATATATCTACGGTTCTCCAGGAACAGGAAAAACATCAACTGTCACAATTGATGCGGATGGGAAGGCTTATGAACTGAGAGAAGGCAAATGTATTAATCAATTTGCCCTCTCCAAGTTCAACAATGAGAAATATATATGGATGGATGATGTGACTGTGAAAGATGTAATAAATAATCAAGGTATGATAAAGCAGTTAACAGATGACAGAGGCTACACCGTAGGTGAAAGAAAAGGTGGAGACACTTTCTTGGTCTCCACCCAAAAGGTCATCATGACATCCAATGAAACGCCAACGAAATTGTTAAGTGACATTTTAGGTTTCGAAAGGAGATTTGACGTTGTCAAGGTTACAAAAGAAGGATGTGTGAAGAACCAAAGAAGTAGTAAAAGGGGATTGTTTAAAGATGATTGACATAAAAAAAACATAAATATTGTAAAAAAATAAACACTGCCATGTGGAATCTGAAAACTTTAAATGTTGTTATATATTTTTTAGTATTTTGGTTTTTTTCTCTGGATATTTTGGTTTTCTCTGTTGATTATGCAAAATATTCTAGCCCACCAAGAGACATCTACAGATTGGAAACAACACAACCTAGAGATATCCCGGTGAAATATTTTTATTTGCCAGCATTGTTCAGCATCTGTGGTTTCTTTCAGCATCACAGCATCTGTGCCTCTTCAGTAGTTGCGTAGAGAAAAAATTATCGAACATGACAACGATAGTTTAATAGATTTAACAAACTATCAGCTGAGATGAAACGATATTTTTTTTTTCATTTCTTTTCTGTTCTTTTCTTTTTTTCATCGATCATTGACAGTGATGATTTACAATAGGTCACCATCACCGCCCTATTACATCAAACATATTTTAAACAAATATTTCAATAATATCGTAGTAATAACATGAACATAAAACATCTATCTATTCTATCTATCGTAGTAATAATAACGTGAACAAAAAAACCCAACAATATTTCAAATGTATCATCATAAACAATACAATATTACAGTAAATCTCTACACACTCTAGCAAAGGCAAGACCACAAGTTTCAATGTCATCATAGAGGTGTACGTTTGAAAAATCTGGATATTCGGAGAGATACAGATCTGAAAAGTCAAATGTTGGGTAATGAATGTCTTGAAATGAATGTGGGACTCCAAAGAGCTGCACATTCTTGTAAAACCGCGACAGGAGGATACGTCTAACCAAAATGTTCATAGAACGCTTAATTTTATTGGAGTAGGATGACATCAAGTCATTATATGTACGACTAGCCTCATTATAAAACTCTTCCCCATCATGTCTTGTGGCCCAAAATATCATGCAACAGATATAATATGATGCATTTCTGCCGTCATCTGGATTCAATGATGATTTTGTAGTTGTGGTCTCGACCTTACCAGAGGGTCGTCCTAAAAATTACAAGAAAACTGATAATAATGATAACACAAAAAGAGATATAACAGTTACCGCCCTCATATTGTGGAGCTTCGTCTACTGTACCAGTGTCATTTTCATCTGAAAGTGTGACAGGCTTATTTTCCACGTCTGACCTACCTATCTCTAGGTCTATTTGTTCCTCCCTTTTCAATAGTTGATTTGGATAGGGACGCATCCGGTCAGTATGTATGACTTGCATTTTGCCATTTCTACCACAATCAACTTCATAGTTAACAGGATATTTTTGTGTTAAAACTTTGTATGGTCCCCGCCATTGGGTAGTAAATTTTGGGACAGACCAGGGGCACGTAATGGGAAGTGGATATACACTTTCTGACCCGGTTCATACTTTTATCAACTTTGAATTTCTATCATAAATTTTCTTGTCTCATGATTTGGTCAGAAACATGCTTCTGAACTTTTGGTGGGCTGATTCCATATAATCTTGCAGTTCCCAAGCCCATTGATTCTGGGGAATCGACTTAACCTGTTGCGGTAACTCATATATCAGATCTAATGGTGTTGTGACCTCACGACCGAGCATAAGGCGATTAGGAGTATAACCATTAGTTTCGTGTTCGGCCGTTCTATATGCCATCATTATATTTTATAAATATATATTAGATTTCTCTGTTGTCTTTATATTGCACAAACAATGCCGTTTTCTGTTGAGTCATATTACGGAATTTTATAGTACACTTTTCCGACTTTTTAATTTTACATGTTCGTTCAAAATATCGCGTTGGCGAAATAAGCTGATTTAAGTCAGTTTTTTGGTGGGGAACTCTGTGCCTCTTAAAAGGCAAAATGAACAGAGAACACAATATTTTAGAGATTACGAAAAGTCCAAATGCTCTAGACATTTTTTAAAGGAATGGAAATAAAACCGTCCATGGTTAGTTAATACTGAAACCGGCATGGTTTGTTCATATTGCAAAGAACAAAAAAAAATGAAATAGATTCTCCCAAACATTGAATTTGAGAATATTTGATAGAGCTTCAATTTTACTAAATTGCTTTTCTACATTTCAGACAGGTGTGTGTTACTGTTTAGTGTTGATTGACAAGCGAGAATAATCTCCGCGTGGTGCTTACTCGAGCGTTAAGATACTTTGTGTACTATCAAATAAGAGAACACCGCACTTGAAATTAATGACAGGATATGACCTTTCTTTACAACCTTATCATTTCAAAGATAAAGCATAATTTCTTATCAAGTCCATATACAGGCCTGTTGCATCCAACTTGTGTAATGAAGCCTATACCATGTTCAGGCTTAATTAAACAGAGGAATTGATAAGTTTGTTGAGACCAGCCGTACAACAGCATCTATTGAGCCAAGTTAGACCAGAAGGCATTCGTCTAAGAAAAATATACAACGTTTGCGTTCTATAGAACAAGAAAGACAGAACAATCGGAAGAAAAAAAGATATGATATACAAAGGGGAGAAGGACAAAGATTTTAAAGAACGCTTATAACAGACCATGTCAATTATTACGGAGTGAGTAGATAATCTGCGTAAGGTCCATAAATCGACATCAGAAATGAATAAAGCCTTGAAAGCACAGATAAGGTGTAGGACATTAATTTTAGAACAGGACACTCCTGTTCTTCATTTCTGTGAAAATGGTATATTCTGTGAACAAATTTAAGATAATGTAAAGAAGTTGATTCAGGTGGCACTTGTAGCAGTAAATGAAATAAACGAAAATGGATGTATATTGCTTGGGAAAAGGGCAAGTCATTTATTTTCTGAAAACGAAAAAACTTCTTATCAGCAACGTGTGTCATCATGTGTTCCAGTATATAAAAAGTTCAGATTTTGGAGAAAAGAAACTCCATAAAAAAAAATTTTGTTGTAATTACATACAAGTTTACTAAAGATTTTCAAACTGCACAAAATTCAACTAAACTGCTTTACTTCAAGAAATGGAAATGTCCAAGTAAATATTCTAAAAAAAAGTCATATTATCGAATAGATTGATATATTGATTTCAGAGTGATCTTATTTTAGTAATGAATACATACTTATTGATAACTACTTTGTATTTGAATTAAGATACTATGAAGTTCTGAATTACTTTTTAGTTTGTAGCAGGTGACTTCAGGTAATTATTTTTACCAAGGAAAGAAACTGACAGAGGAGATTTAGTCAACGAAAAATTAGGAAACCTCTTTTAAAAGACATTTATTTGGCCATTGTGTCGTCTGTCCTTCGATTGATGTATTCTGATTACGCCTTTGTTATCTTGGAGTTATGCTTACTAATATTATTACCACGGTAAATTCTAATATATAACACCTTTATCGTTGTAGGGGTTCGGAACACAGAAACACATTATGAAGAAGCCATTCCTGTAGTCCAGGAACAACCGTATGATAAATTTGTAGACAGTAGAACTGGAACAGTCCAACGCTCAATATGATATAACACATATTGTAGAGAGTTCGGAACACTGAAACGCATTATGAAGAAGCCATTCCGGTAGTCCAGGAAAAACCGTAATATAAATTTGATATAACACATAATGTAGACAGCAGTACTGTAGAACTAGAACAGTCTTGTGATCAATTTGTAGACAGCAGTACTGTAGAACTAGAACAGTCTTGTGATCAATTTGTAGACAGCAGTATTGTAGAACTGGAACAGTCCAACGCTCAATGATATAACACATATTGTAGACAACCGTTCTGTAGAACAGGAACAGCCTTACGATACCATACAGAATTGATGTTAGGACTTCTATAGCATTGTGTGTCATGCTTAGTAAAATAAGTCATCTGTTTACCAGTAAGACTAAAGACTAATGGAAATGGATATTTTTCTCGTGGCGAAAGATTTGTCATCAAACATGATTTGTGAAATACAAATACAAAACTACATTTATACTCTCATCTTATAAGAGGACACCTCTATCTAGGCCTACAAAATAATTGTTTAAGCTTATGTGATGAGTATAAATTGTACTAAAATAAATAAGTTGAATAAATCTTGTATCTTAATAATATTTGACTACAAAATGAATTGGAATGACCAAACATAGAAACGTAGATGTGTTTAACATGAAGAAAAGTGCATGGCCAGGAACAACCTTGTGATCAATTTGATACAACACATAATGTAGACAGCAGTACTGTAGAACTGGAACAGTCTTGTGATCAATTTATAGACAGCAGTACTGTAGAACTGGAACAGTC
>MJUT01007712.1:2674-18011 GCA_002080005.1 Gigantidas platifrons
ATCAAAGATGTGCATGTGGTAAGGATTTTGATTTTTGTGCATTTTTACCAAAAATATAGATTGTTGAACTTAGTCATTTTTTGGTGAATTTGGCAAAAAGGGTACATGGTTTGTCCGCGCAACTCCTCCTAAAGTTTTTATGCTAGGTAGTTTTTATATTGCAGATCGTTTGTGCATGCATCAAAGATGTGCATGTGGTAAGGATTTTGATTTTCATGAATTTTTACCAAAAATATAGATTGCTGAACTTAGTCTTTTTTTAGTGAATTTGGCTAAAAGGGTACATGGTTTGTCCGCGCAACTCCTCCTACAGTTTTTACGCTAGGAAGTTTTTATATTGTAGATTGTTTTTACATATATCAAAGATGTGCATGTGGTAAGGATTTTGATTTTTGTGCATTTTTACTAAAAATATAGATTGTTGAACTTAGCCATTTTTGTGTGAATATGGCAAAAAGGGTACATGGTTTGTCTGCGCAACTCCTCCTACAGTTTGTAAGTTAGGAAGTTTTTACATTGCAGAACATTTGGACTCATATCAAAGATGTGCATGTTGTAAGGATTTTGATTTTCATGAATTTTACCAAAAAATATAGATTGTTGAACTTAGTTATTTGTTTTTATTTGTGAATTTGGCTGAAAGGGTACATGGTTTGTCCGTGCAACTCCTCTTACAGTTTTTATGCTACGACGTTTTTATTTTTGTTGAATGTGTTAAACATTATAATTTGACAAATAATATATTTTCCATGTAGACTTAGTTTTCAATAATCTTGGACACAGTCAGAGTGAAGCGGGGGGTATTAGTCCCGCTATGCGGACAGTTCTAGTTTTGTCAGTTTAAGGTGATACCATACACTTCAGGTAAAATTTGATCTGCTCGTTTAATTTTCTTATTTTTTTGGCAGTGTGTTTGAATATATCCACTGTAATAAATATCAAAATTTTAACAAATTCCAACCAACAGACTCAGAACTATAAATTCACTAGCCACATAGCAGCTTTTCACTCTGTGGTTTTGATCACTGAGATGCTTGAAATCTGCATACAAACGTCATATGATCAAAACGTTCAACTGATTTTAAAGAGTTATCTCCCTGTAGTGTTAGGTACTACCTTAAACTGTTGTAATATTCCAAATGGCATCAATATTAGGTTGATTTTGTAAAATGAACGTTAATTCATTCTGTAATAGAAGGCAAAACTTCCTTAAAAATATGAAAATGACTCAAGTTACATAAAAGTACACGTGTGATTTTGTTCATTGTTTTTAATATAATCATTTTGTGAAGTTGATTCAATCTAAGATCATTTAAAAATCACCTGGCCAAAAAATACAAGACTTGTTAGTAATGGGCCTTTGGTTATTTTCATTTTCAAAAGTATGTCAGACAGACTGCCCTGATTTCTATTACAGATGTCAGCCATGACTGAAAATATTTTTTATTTTACACTAAACATTCAGAGAAAATATTTGGTTTGAAGCATGCAAATAAAGAAGTAGGAAAGCAATTTGATGTATAGATATTAAATAAACTATTATTTGGTAAAAAAATCATTCTTTGTCTGGAAATACACTACTTACATATATGTTGTAACATATAATTTAATCATTTTGAATTTCTTACTTTTTCCTCCAATTGTTAATAAACACATATGTTTGTAGATAGAATGACATCGATTTTTTGTTTCTTAAGGAAAAAACTAGGTTTTACTATGACCAGGTAAGTATGTAATATTTCCTGTTTAATTTAGAATTACTTTCTGTTTTTCAGATGGTTAAGGTTACAAATCCTGGATTAACATCATCAGACAAAGATAAATATTTAGCTGCTGTCAAACAACATGAAAAAATGGAAGAAGCTATGATTGCAAAAGCAGCTGAAAATGCAGCCATTGAAAAATCAACTTATAAACAAAATTTGAACGATAAATCAGATTCCAAACTAAATATAAAAGATGAAAATTTAACAATAAATGAGGAGTCTTTAAGTAGAATATCATTAAATACTACAGAATCTCATGACTCTGAAAATGAAAAATTGAAAGAGGATGTAGAGTTAGAGGAAAGAATATCAACAACAGAATCTGAAAATAAAGTAATAAACATATCAGAAAACAGTGAAGACATTATTATTGATGTTGATTCCATGGAAACAGAGTCTGATAATAAAGACAATAGGACCATGTCAGAATCATTAGAAAATATAAAAAGGGAACAGTATGATGTTAAAATGGTTGAAGATTCTAAATTAGAGAGTTCAAATGAAATCAAAATTGAAAATAGTGGTAGTATTTCTGCTAATATTCAATTGACTGAAGAACAACCTCTTATTTTAAATAACAAAGAATCTCTTGAAGGAATACAAGTGACAAGTAACGATGATAAAAATGTGAAAATTCAGATATCTGTGGACAATGGGGATTGTGGGAAGGGTGTTACGATACCACGATCTGTAGCATCAACAGATGTTACAAAACCTTTAACAATTGAAACAAAATTTGGAGGTCCGTCAGGTCCAAGTAGTGAAAGTACTGATACTGCATCAGAAGGTGGAAGTTGTTTTAGTTCACCAAATACAAACTCATGTCAAAATAGTCCCCAATTTAGTAATGGAGAAAGTACAGGTAATATTACAGGTGTTTTATATGGTAATTGTGTATTGTTGACATTTAAACAGGATTATCCTTCCTTATCCTTGTCTCTACTTACCTTATAATCAGTTGTTTTAATTAAATTATTTTGTAATTTTGTATGCTTATTGACCGTAACATAGCTTTGTGTGTAATTGCTCTTTAATCAATGAACAAAATATTTTGTAATAATTTTGTTTTGAACTAGCCGTTTTAACTCAGTTGACCCAAAGAGTCTTGTGAGCTTTTGCCAATTTCAACCAAAGTTGATCTGAATCATCTTTAGGGGATCCACTTTCAAAATTATATCGGATGATTCTGCCTGTCTGTCAACATGGTTTCTGTCACTATAAATAAGAACATAGGGAGTAAAATACACCTGCAGACCAGAGCTGAAATTTGATTAGTAGGTCCATTTTAATGAAAAGGTATGACATATGTTACAGGTTTTCCTGAAACATTATGCATTTTAGTAATTATGTCCAAGATAACCAATGTTACTAAAAATAGAAATTTCTTCAAATGGCCAAAAATGCTATATTTTAAACTAAGTGATAATATTTGTAAACTATAGCTTTTATGCTTATGAGTAGTTTGATATATTCTAAGTTTTTCTGAGAAATTTGGAATTCGATGAATTTTTACTGAATATGGAAATTAGGCCTATTTGAACAAAAATCTATTTGAAAATCTCCTCTCAAACCATAGGGACAATTTGAACGAAAGTTTGGTTGAATCATCCCTATGTTGTCTACTTTCAATATTGTTAACTTACAAAAAATGTAAGCACAACTACAGATCCAATGAAACCACATTTTTCCAGATGATGTTACATGTCATAATTATAAGATTGGTGTTTTTCAATCCATAGTGTCACAATTGTAGGGTAAATTGGTATCACTGAAGAATTAAAAGTACATGTATTTCACTTTTCTTTTGTGATCATGTAAAAATATACAAATATTTCTTAATATTTTTAAGTTTTCAGTTTTTAAAACAAATTTTTCTTCAAATTTTAAGTGCAATAAGAAGAGAATACATGCTGGTTGCCATGATATACATTGTAGCTGAAAATTGATGACAAATGATACTCAAAACAATGTGGCATGAACTATATACTTGTGTCCAATCCCATTTGCTACTTTTTAGCCGAGTTGCAACGAAGTTGCAGTCGGCTTATGTTTTGGCGAAAGGCAGGCGGGCGGGCGGGCGTATGGATATCTTCGTTAACGTGATAGCGCTCTTAGTTTTTGGCCGATCAACATAATTTTTGGTAGGAAGCATTATTACACTATTATTTAGAGCGAGTTCGAAATTCAGATTAATCTATTGTTTTTTTCTTGTAAAATCATGGTTTTTTATAGAAAAAGTACATATTTTTAGAATTATCTTCGTTAACGCGATAACACTCTTAGTTTTTGTCCATCAACGTAATTTTTGGTAGGAAGCATTATTACACTATTATTTAGAGCGAGTTCGAAATTCAGATTAATCCAGTGATTCAGCTAGCACTCGTTACTTTCGTCATTGACGATTGGTTTTCGAAAATGACGAGTATTTCCCGTACCCAATTCGCCACTTGAATTTTCAAAAATCATAGAAAAATGTTTGTAAAAATCAATTTTTCTTCTTCATTTGCTGATTAAAACTAATTAGTCACTACAATGACAATTTTATGACATGCCAATCAACGGATTATAGAATTTTTGTTTTGATTGCGTAATCTTCGATCTCACCTGGCTTGATTTACCTGGTTAAAGATAATGATCCCGACAAAGAATTCAATCAACGATAATGATTTTTTTTTTATAGTTATGACATGTACTTAAAATGCCACAGTATGTATTGAAAGTGGACATATTTTTCTAATCGTCATTCATTGCACGATTCGTCACATTGTCCGGAATAACGGGAAAAAAAATATGTCCGGAATAACGAACTTTTGTTGCCACGTTTCATTTATGAAAATGTCAATATCATGTTTTTTGAAATCTATCGTATCCATTAAGTATTTTGAAAGTGATTCTCTCGAAAAGTTATAAATTTTGGTTAAAGAAACTTTAAAATAAAAATGGCACCATCAAAAATGCAATAGGAGTACGCAAAGCTACTTTTAAGCAAACGAACTTTTGATGTATTTATTCCCATTTCTGTGACATGAAATCTTAGTTCTCATATTTAATATGTTCATTTATATGCAACGGTTGGTCATTCAATTCGTTGAAATACACTGCACGAGGACCCATAAGATTTTTATCGATATGCATCCGGGTATTAACAATTGCATTCTATTTATAGAACTATTTACAAACAGACACGTGTCTGCTATGGAAAAAAAAATAACTACAGTATTTTTATTCCAATTGTTGCAATTTGATTATGAGGTCTGAGAAATAATAATTTATTTTACAACTTTCTCCAGTCCAGTTTTTGTCGATTGTTCTATATATCTTATTACTAGTTGGACCATTGGGAAAATTGGCAGAGGCATATTTTTTTCTGCTGAAGACCACAAATATGAATTATATTACAATTGTGGTATTTGACCAAAGCACAGTAACATTTCAAAAAGGGTGAGGGAGGGGGTTATTACAATTTGTGTGGTACTTATTAGACCAAAGCACAGTAATATATAAAAAAAAAGGGGGGGGGGGTATTACAACTTGTGTGGTATTAGATCAAAAGTAAATTATTATAAGATTAAGCTCATTATAGTCTTGTCTATTGACTATTCATATTTTGAAAAAAAAATTCTGCTCCGCAAAAGTGACTAATGGTCTCAAAATCCTGGCTGAATCCCCTACCTGAAGTGAACTTTTTAATGGTTGAGATCCCCACCCCTAAACCATATATATTTATGATCAGGGTGACTAGGCAAATTAAATGCCTTATAGCTCAGGCCCCAGGGTCATACCCCACCCCCTACCTGAAGTGAACTTTTTAATGGTTGCGATCCCAACCCCTAAACCATATATATTTATGATCAGGGTGACTAGGCAAATTAAATGCCTTATAGCTCAGGCCCCGGGGGNGGTCATACCCCACCCCCTACCTGAAGTGAACTTTTTAATGGTTGAGATCCCCACCCCTAAACCATATATATTTATGATCAGGGTGACTAGGCAAATTAAATGCCTTATAGCTCAGGCCCCGGGTGGTCATACCCCACCCCCTACCTGAAGTGAACTTTTTAATGGTTGAGATCCCCACCCCTAAACCATATGTATTTATTATCAGGGTGACTAGGCAAATTAAATGCCTTATAGCTCAGGCCCCGGGGGTGTCATACCCCACCCCCTACCTGAAGTGAACTTTTTAATGGTTGAGATCCCCACCCTTAAACCATATATATTTATGATCAGGGTAACTAGGCAAATTAAATGCCTTATATCTCAGGCCCCGGGGGATCATACCCCACCCCCTACCTGAAGTGAACTTTTTAATGGTTGAGATCCCCACCCCTAAACCATATATATTTATGATCACAAGACCAAATGATTTTGACTTGCAACTCGGCTGTTGCATCTCTGATGCTTTCTCTCGATTTTTATGCAAATAAAACATGTTTAATCTTAAACAACGTGACATTTGTAAAACGTGTAGAAATTTCACAAAGCTATGTACATGACATGAAACAAACACATTGCAATAGCGTATTCTTTTCAGACATAAAGAAAGAAACATTACATGAAAGAAAGTTAGAAGGAAGATCCAGTGAATCTAGTCATAGACATAAAAGAAGAATTCATAGTCATCAAGCATTTACACCAAAGGTTAGAGCAATTTTATATCTACTTGTCAACTAGTGTAAATCATTTTTACTTTTGCTTATCAATGATTTGTACATTTTTCCCTTTGATCTTTACATGTGATAATATCAATTGATCAAGCAACTAGCAAGATATTAACATAATATCACTGTTTTCTAACATCACGTCATAATGACGTCACGTTACCAAATCCACGATGAATATACATTGATATGTTTTGCTTGAAAAGGACTTCTCAAGCATCTTTTATCTCGGGCTTCATCTTCGATGTGACATTGCTCTGAAAAAATCCATTCTCGCTAAACAAATCAATGATAGTTGTATACCATTATTCACAAAAGATTCCTGATACGTGCTAATCTGGGTCACGGGTCACTACTGTGAGTAGCATGTGTAGTCACGTGAACAGATACGGTGTTGAAAAAACTGTTGGTACTCATAAAATGTTGATAAATGCAATACAAGTTTATGTTTGTCTTCAAGAAATATGATAGACAAAACCATGTGGGAAGTTTTATGACGAAATATCTCCGGTTTCTATGTAAATTTACGAATTGAAGTTGACCGATTTAAAACACACTGAATCCGCATGGTTTAGCAAGGTTACTCAGGTCAATAGTTTATAAATATAGAATCTTGACAATGTAAAGGAAAGATGCTATGTTATATTTATTCATTTGTTTGATTCTGGAATATTGTTGATCATTGATTTATACAAGAAAAAAGGGAAAAAAGGGGGTGAATTTTACAGTTAAATAAATGTTATGCTTCGACAGTTTAAAGAGAAAAATATAAATATAAATTTGTTGCGACTAAAGCTTAAATCAGCGTTAAAAATTGAACAAATATCAGTGGTTTTGTAAATGAGATTTATTTTAAATAGAAAATCTGAATTTATTATTTATTAATTTATTATTAATGATACAATTTTATATCCCTTTTGGGGGGGGGGGGATTTGAAATAAAAACACAGGACCGGACTTTAAACAAAAATAATAATCCAGGATTAGTTTTTTTATTAAAAAAAATCCAGAACCCCTGTGTCCATGAATTTTTTTTTTTAAAGTTAAATAATATGAAATATTGTTTTTTATTTAAAAAAAAAATCCAGGACTCCTGTGTCCATGAATTTTTTTTTCTTTTAAGTTAAATAATATGAAATATTGACATCCACACTTGCCTTTTGGACAGCACATTTCTGTGTCCACACTTGCCCTCAGGCAACACTTGTATATATTATAATATATGTTTGAACCTGGTTATCTCAAACTAAAATGAATATGGTCCATATGATTCATAGTAATTGTTGCTAAGCTAAATTTGTCCTGATATCTTTAATACTCTGATACATGTATTTCAAAGTAAAATTGTAAGTCTCTTTGACCTGGACACAGCAAGGTTTAAGAATAGCTATTAACACAGAGTCTACCATATCTTGAAGAGTTGAAAAAATAAATTCTAAGATGGCCAAATCTGTATCAAAGAGATGAAAATAATAAACCCTAAAATGTTCAAATCTATAACAAAGAGATTAGGTAAATAGATGGTAAAAAAAGTTTTTTTGTAAGAAATTTGCCAGTTTAACCATTTAATAAATTGGATGATACATTGATTCAAATTTATTGTACAAATGTACATGTAAAAGATGTACATGTATTCGAAAATTAAATTATACTGAATGTACATATTATTTTGCAGATTAAATGAGGTGCAGTGTTTTAGTGGTTAAGGCCTATAATAACAAATATCCTTTTGATTAAATTTCAGGATTTATTAGCCCTTCTGAAGAATGTTGAAAATGAAATTAAGTTATGTGAGGTAAACTTAAAAGATGAATTGGAAAAGAGGAAAAAATATCGGGTAAGATGTTTATTGCAGAGTTTTGTAGGAAGATAAAAGTGTGAATTGATATCTTTATTTCGTTTGGAATTGCAGAAATATGGGTCTAACACCGGGTGGGGTGCAAGATCGTAATATCTGAAACACCCTCAGTACCCTCTTCTACCGTGTCAATGTTTGTTTACTTTTGGTAATATAAATTACCTCCAAATTCTTAGAAAAGTAGTTAGAGGGGAAAATGCAAAATGTGGGTCAAATAGTTTTTTAGGCATTTATCGATGTTGTAGTCACATTTAAGGATATGGTCTATAGATATATTTTTTATTGAAATACATTTTAAATACTGCCAAGACATAGAAATAAATTGACAATTTACTTCAGAAATGGAAAACAATTTTGAGGGAAAACACTCATGTAGCTTGTCTTGCCCAGGAGCCTGGGTAAGATAGAAAAATCTGTTTCACCTAAATTAAAGGACTACTTTATTCAAGGGGTGTGAAGAAATTTTTTGGGAATATACATTCAGTGTCATAGATTATCATGTTAGATTTATTTAGCTTAGAAACTAGAGAACAAATGGCAGCTTTACAGAAACTGTCTAACTATTTTGATGCAGAGTACAAAATAAGACTGACATCATGTTATAATTACATTGATCTGGATTTTAGCTCATTTTGCTATTCCTTTATGTTTGTTGTTCATTTACGATTCAGACTTTATTTCTGAATAAAATAGTATCTTTAAAAAATACTAAAACAACAAAAATGATCAGGGAGGTTTGGGCTATGGTGTTTAATGCCACTTTCAACAATATTTCAGTTATATCGTTGCGGTCAGTTTTATTGGTGGAGAAAACCAAAGTACCTGCAGACAACCACCGACCTGTCGCAAGTCATTAAACCCAACTACCATACTATCATGTTCACGATGGCCCCCCAAATATGATTTAGAATCAAATTAAATTCAGTATTATAGAAATATGTATGAATGCTCTACCTGTTTGTTATTTGTATGTTGACTTTATTCTATATACATTTTTTCTTTCAGATTGATGATTGTCGTAGGAAGCATAACTATGATGAATTTATTTGTACATTTCTATCAATGTTGGCCAAAGATGGACATTTAGCAAATCTCATCGATCAACAGATGTCTATGAAGAAAAGACATTCTAGCGGCAATGTAGGCCGCCCTACTAAACATTCATTACCTGTCAAAGGGGCTAGACCAAAACCAAAGAGACGCAGATGATCAACAAATAATTCTTCAGAAAAACAATTACCTGTAGTCCAAACATCTGTTTAGCATGAAATCTTAGAAATAGTATTGATTTCAAGATTTTGGAAAAAAAATACTCCTGGTTTTATGTGAAGATGATGTCCAAGTGAATATGTGATGTTCAAAAGAATGAGTTGTGAATCTGTGCAGATTTTTTACTGTTTGTTTATATCTGTATTGCCATTGGAAACCCAATTATCAAGAGGGGAGGGTTTTGAATGGTTTAACCCCTCCACATTTTTGTGTGTGTCCCAAGTCAAGACCTCAATCTTCATCAGCATAATTATGTCAGTCGTTGATGTGTTCAATTATTTGACGTGAGAGGTATTTGACCATCACTGTTAAAACTGTCTTCATATTGTGTTAAAAAACTATTTTTGTAATGATTTCTAAGAACTTGTGACAACTATATTATTTAATGTGACCATGAATTCATCATTTTATCTCTAGCAAACAACTTCTTATTGTTAAATACATGTAAAAAGGGTTTTATTTTAGCTTTTCAAAAAGAACAATGTAAATTGTTTTTAAACATGCACAAGAGAAGTCACTTTCAAAACATTTAAATAAGTATTTTATACAAAAATTTTGGTGTCGTATTATGTTATGCATCTATTGTCATCATTCATTTGTAGACACAATGGTTTCCGTGCGATAAATTTAGTTCTACTTGACAGATCCTTCTGAATTTTTAATAAAAAAATCTTTGGCCCAGAATTGATTTTAGGTATTTATTGTAGCCTGTTTCCAAACATGAGGTACCAAGGTGTAAAAATGGGTGTTCCCATGTTATGTATTTGGAAAGTCTATTATTCATCTTATTTTGATGAGATTTTTGTTTTAATGAATTCTTTAGGAATATCACCTTCAGAAAATGTCATTGCATTATTATGTTACAATTAACATTTTTGACATCGGTGCTGTTACTAAAGATAGATTTCCTCCTCTTGCCGTATTTCTATATTGAGTAATTTAAGCTTGAATTAGCTTTATAGAGGTAATCTTTGAATGAGTTCACATATATTTTGGATTTTCTGTGAAATTTGTGATAGTAGATATGAATTTGTCTGATAATGTTTAAAATTGTATGTTTTAGAAATATTATCTTTTGAACCATTTGAGTCTATTGTAAACCATGTGAGCAAGTGATTATGTTTCTGTGGGCCTCTGGTTAAAAAAAATGGTTGTGTGAAATTTACTTTGGAAGGAGATGCATTTTAGATATGTTGCTGTATGAGAATGAGAAAGTGCCTCTGAAAATACCCTTTTAAATTTCTTTTGCAAAATAATCATAATTATTATGTAACAAAACTTTTGTCAATAGTCAATTGGTCTGTCCAAACAAATTAAATGAAATAAAGTTAATAGTTTTTATCCTGCAATCATTACATTTACTGTGCAATAAAGGTGTACAAATATTTTTTTGCTTTATTTGTCTATACTAAATACTAATATACTAATACCTTGGTAACAGTCTCCTGTAGAGCAAATGGTAAGAAATTGCAACATTTTGGAGGACACTCTTGTAAGCAATTTGAACAATGCTTGTTTCTGTTCTTTTCAGTAAAGTTTTGGTGTTTTATTTGTACTTTTTGACATCATGGGATAAAGGCAATATATCATGTACATTGTTTTTATTTAGACTGGCTGTGATAAAAACGTAGATTTAGTGCATGACACGATTCTGGAATAACCTTCATCAGGTACCCTCAAAGTCAAAATACTGGAAAGCCAAATAGAAGGTTTTGGGAGCAGGAATACCAAAGAGCCTAAACAGAATCAGTTACTGTCACTGTCACCTATGCCTGAGGGGGGTCTAGGACATAAGCTCCCGGACAAAAGCCCCCAGAACCTTAGTTTTAATAATATATGTAATTACATTATTTTAGTTTTAATAATATATGTAATTACATTATTTTAGTTTTAATAATATATGTAATTACATTATTTTAGTTTTAATAATATATGTAATTACATTATTTTAGTTTTAATAATATATGTAATTACATTATTTTAGTTTTAATAATATATGTAATTACATTATTTAGAAACTGTAAATTTCAATAATAGATATGTCTAATCAACCTTGTCAGTGCAGTCACACATTTATTCATTGTCAAAATCGGAAATGAATTGAGGTCAGGATATTATTTTTTTTAAATGTAGTTTTATATGGAATATATAGGGAAAATTACGAAAGTGCTAATACTTTGTCCACTGTCTATAATTAAGTTTTCATATGTTTTTTTTTTGTGATCCTGTTATGTTATGGTGCTGTCGTTGTTGTCCATATGTAGATAGAATGATTTCCATACGATAACTTAAGTTCTAGTTGACGGATCCTTCTCAAGTTTGAACACAATGATCATTGGCACTAAATAAAGGATGGTATTGGAACCCTACCAGTTTCCAAACAAGAAGCCATAAGGTACAAAAATTGATGTTTCTATAATTTCTACATGGAGAATTTATTTTTCATCTGATTTTCATGGGGTTTTTTATGTATTCTTTAGGAAAATCCCTTGCACAAAATGCATAGTGTTGTTATGTAACTAGTACCGTTTTTGACATAAAGGAGTCCAAAAGGAGGAAATTTCTAATTTTTAACTTTTTTATTTGCTATCCTATTTTAATGCAGTTAAAATGATCATTTTGTTATGATAATATGTCCACAGATTTACTCTATATATCTTGCAGTTTCAGAGATAAAATTTGAACTTTCTTGTTTTTCATCCCATTTTTGTTATTTTATTTTGAAAAAGGGTCTAAAGGTGTCCCAAATTCTAGAACTCACATATTTATAAATATTTAGGTGTTGCCATTAACAACGACCTAGGTTGAGCATTAAGTTGCATCCACGCCCTTGCTGCCAAAGATAATTGAATCATGGGCTTTCTGAGGTGGAACATTAATTCCTTTCCTAGAGATTTCAAATCTACTGCTTACACAACATTAGTAAGATTTATATCATCTATTGAGTATGCAAGTGTGATATCCTTACAACACAAAAAACAGATTTCACAAAGCTGCGAGATTTGTTTGAAACAACATTTACTACAGAGAATCAGGAGCCGTTACATATATGCTTTTCTAAATAGAAATGAGATCCACATGAGGAGAGACGAGTTAAGACTAGAACAGTGTTTATATGTACATGTATGTACAAAATCATTCATAGCCTAGTAAAAAACTCTACAGAATACCTGCTTTGTACTATCTTGCCATCAGATAGATGAACTTTAGTACAAAATCCACAGTATACCCGTTACACAAGAGCTGATGTTGACCGCTTCTTATTTTTCCCATCCACTATATCACCTGCAACAGCATATACCAACAAACATATGTCAATAAACCATCACTGAGGAGTGACAGGTAGCAGTGCTGCTCCAGATTTAAATAATGATACAATCCATTATTATTTGTAAATATAACTTGGTCTTAACTGTAAAGTATAGACGAGCAATGTATATCAACACTCGACCCTGAGTACACTCATTGAAGAAGAAAAAAGAAAGTTATTGTGTGGATTTCAGGAAATACAAATTCTTGGCCAATGTCATTTAAATGGATTGTTGAACATAATTAAGGTATAACAGTACTGTATTTGAAGAGTTGGAGGTGTCAATTGTGGATTTGACAGTCGCAAATGCAGTTTTACTGGTGACGCAAAGCGGAGCCAGTAAAACTGATATTTGTGACTGTCAAATCCAAAATTGACACCGACAACTCTTCAAATACAGTACTGTTATTCCTATTCTTATGAAATTCTCCCAACGTGTACACACTAGTTTGAAAACATACAAATAAATGACGAAATATATGTACTTTTCAAATTCCTTCCGCTAAAAAAATAGTAATGTAGTTGTCTAAGGATCTGCCTTCTTGAAAACATGAAATCCTACATGTCATATGTGCAACAATACACAAACTTGAAAACTTATTTTCATTAAATTCTATCTCTAAATTGAAGTGTACACGAAGCCAAATAACGTCTGATCTTTACATTTTAAACTGGAAGTCTTCATATGACGTCACATTGTTTATGTGGCAAAGTCGTTATAGGATTAAACACTGTTTTTTAGGACATTATCTATGTATAAACTCTGGCAGCTCACTCACAAATTGAATAAAGTCTTCCTTCGGACTTTATTCAATTTGTGAGTGAGCTGCCGGAGTGTATGCATACATAATTTCCTAAAAACACAGTGTTTAATCCTTATAATTCTTATTCTTGGACATCGAGTTTGTTTTTGACGCTAAATACTATTAAAGAAATACCCAAGGAGAGCCTCAAACAATGGACATAGAATACACATACGATTGTGAACTGAAAAAAATCCACGAAATGTTATTGACGACTTTGGAACATAACCAACATGAACGTCATTGACGTCATATGAAGACTTCCAGTTTGAAACGTAAAGATTAGACGTTATTTGGCTTCGTGTACGCTTCAAGTTTGATACAATTTAACTAAAATAAGTTTTCAAGGTAAGCTTTTTAATTATCCCCTCGCCAACGAAGTTGCGATGGGATATAGTAATGCTACCGTCCTTCCGTAACATCCTTGTGAACAATCTAGAATCAACATCCTTCAATGGATTTTGACCAAACTTGGTATATACTTAGTCCTTAAGAGAATCTGGAACCCTATTGATTTTCAAGGTCATAGGTCAAAGTCACCGGGTCAAATTTTTAGGCGAAGGGATACACCACGCTTTGCGTTGCCCTTGTTATTTTTGTGTATTGTAAATATGACATGTAGGATTTCAGATTTTCAAGATGACAGATCCTTCCAGCAGAACCCCTTAGTATCATTGCTCGTAGATCTATGCACGTGGAATGACCGGGGAAAAGGTAGTCTGGCAAACGGAAATATTGATTTATAAATTGCTTTCGAATGACGTAGAATAAGTGATGATATCCAATCGGATTACAAGTTATTGATAAATTCTAGTAAGAATAGAATCATTCAACAATATTTCTCGAAATTTTTTTATTTTTGTGATTTTTAGACCCAAGGATATGCAAGAATACATTTTTATGTTCAGTATTGCATTAGAATGGACAGTAAACTCGATTTGCGACCATCAAATCTCCAATTGATGCCGTGAAATTTTCAAATACAATACAGTTATCTCCAAAATAGGATGTCAGCGTCAAATTCATAGTCGGAAATATCTGGGTCAGCCATATTGTTTACAAACAAGTGCATTCGGCGTAGGAATATAGCATTCCTTCAGGCATGTCAACTGCAGATTTGACAGCTCTCAATAGTCAATGAAAATACTCGTTACATTTTAATTGCATTAGAATGCATTGTATCGTTGATATGCCACACTTTCAGTATGTTGAACATGTTTAAGAAACCTTGAGTAAAGATTGCCGGTTGCATTGTTAAAAAAGATCTACAATTTTTGTGGGGATGAATCAAATTTTGATTGATCATGAATTCAATTTAAGACTGTACAAACATGTACACGTATTAACAAAAGATGTTTGTTAACATTTCCTAAAATTCTGATGATCATTTTCAATATAAACAATAATATTTTAAGAATATGGTATAAACTTGTAGTTTTCACCCAAAATAATGTATTATTTTGTAATAAAACTGGGAATCATTGGAGAAGAAGCCAAGCATAACATAGATACAACATTAGGGTATTCCCTAGATAACTATAAATAGATCTTTGATTTCAATAATTAGATAGATTGAATTTTGGTGTTTAATGCCACTTTCAGCAATATTTCAGCTATATTTTGGGGTATTTCGTGTTCAAATAATTATATTTTTTCCAATTTGGGGGGGG
>MJUT01007724.1:25691-40183 GCA_002080005.1 Gigantidas platifrons
TTTTTTTTCAGAACCTTCCTCAGTCAAAATATTTTTATCTCATGGGAAGGAAAGCAAAAATGTTTTTCCTATTATGTAGAACAGAAATACATTTTTCCATACAAAACATTTCTAGCCGGTGACAGCATAAATTATTTTTCAGCTACAATGCAAAATCTATTTTTTTTTTCGGTCAGCTAGGGCATTAAAATATTTTTTTCAAAAAAAATCCCAGGTCCCCTTACAGAAATAAGTTTTGAAATCCAGATAAAAAAAAATCCTATTTTATCGTATAAGTGGTTAGTTTTGTGGGCATCTAATTTTCGCTTTCTTCGCAAGGATGTTAGATGTGCGAAAAATGAATTACCCAAAATATTATTTCACATTCAAATAGTATCACATAAATAGCCATTGCGCGAAATTTTGTGGCGTAAATAAATGCATCCCATTTCAAGACATTTTCGCCAAATTTTGCTCCCGCGAAATTAGCCACTTATGCGGTATTTGTTTTCCATTTGACAAGAAAATAAAATATTTCGTAGGAATAAGCCCCCACCAAAATATTTGAACGGTTGGTCCCTTATGATGTAAAAACTAGAGGCTCAGCCCACTGAGCCTGTATTGCTCACCTGACAATAGAATGATACTGAAGCAAATTTCAAAGGGAGATAATCATTACCTTAACTGTTTTCTATATGCCAAGTGATGACAATACCTCACATGGCCCTTTGGGTCAGGTGAGCTAAAAAAGGGGGGAGGTAACTCTAACTACTCTGCTGTGCCAAATTTTTACAGTGCTGGCATACAGAAGTACAAATATGAAACTATGCGACAGTAGGAAACATTTTATACCAAATCTGAGTAAACCAGTTAGGGACGGACCATTTAACTTCAAGGGGGAGGGTTATGTTTTTTTCTAAAAAAATATTCTGATTCCCAATGTTGCTGAAAAAAATATTCTGATTTTGTTGGAGGAAAAAAAATAATCTGATTCAGAGTTTTTGTCATATACCCCAATGTTAAATTCTGGAAAAAATTTCGCGCTTTGCGCGACAAAAAAAAAAATATTCTAACTATTGTGTTGTCCGAAATTTTTTTTCTGAACGAATCAAAAAACCATACCCCCTTGCAAGTTAAATGGTCGGTCCCTTACTACTGCTAATAGTGGAGAAACAGATTTTGAATTTTTTGGTTTGACCTATAAAAGGAGAACTAAGTGTTGGTCCTTGAGACTGGACATTAGCAGTCGGAGGAAATATTTATGTACATGCACATATACATATGCAATGATGATATTTATTGGAGGGATGGGGGAGAGCCTCCAAAATAATAAATCAGCCAAACAAAAATGACGAAGAATTTTTAATTTTTTTTTTTTCATTTAACACAATTTGTATCAATTTTTCTCTTTTTTCTTATGCGACAAGCATAAGCGTAATATAAGGACTGGATTATTAGGGTTCTTGCACAACTTCCGTCTAAGATGATTGAATATGACCTAGAAACGAAGCTGCTTCGCTATTCTCGTGAGATTTCTTGGAAAAGATCGACGTACCGACTGACATTCGAACATGGACAATTAGTTAAGTATCGTAGAAAGAGTTTGATACGACATTGGCACATGTAGACAAGGAATAAAGTGTAAAAAACACGGGGGTTTCCCAACCGAGGTGAGCGATATGGCGCGAAATATGAAAATGCAGTTGCTTACCTTCTATCATATATACTGTATCAGTCGAAAAACTGTGAACACAGAATACACGTATTATTCATGATGTATGACGTCTACTGATATTGTCAAATGAAGAAAAACGAATTATCATGAAAATTTTGAAAAAGGAATGATTATGAAAATTTGGAAAAAAAGGGGGGAGTAGAGAAAAAAGGGGGGTGGGAGGAAATCCATGCCCCATGCGCCTGTGATTTGCAGTGTATGTTCACATCCTAGGAGGTTTCCATAGCTTTTCAATCTCCATTAATAACCAATAAATAAGGCAAAGTAACTGATTTTAAAACTAAGCTCATTCTTGTTTATTCTTAATTAGAAAAAAAAAATGTTCCGCAAAAGTGACTAATGGTCTCAAAATCCTGGCTAAATCCCTGATATATATATATCAGTTACAAGATGCTGTGAACAGAAATATGTGAAATCAGAGATATAATAACTGAAATTAGGTAATTTGCAGCTGAAATGATATGGTTTTGGTTTTTTAAAATTTTCACTCGAGACTCAAGTTTGTTAATGTTTACTTTATCACTAACTTTTTCTTGTCCAGTCTGAGCAAATTCTTTCCAACTTATCCATTTTGTAGTTTCCCACCAGGCATCAAGTTTATTTTTAAACAAAATTTATAAATATGATTTTGACAACACTATTGAGTACTGTAGTGTATGGAAGAAGAATTCTGACCTTACACAGTCTGTGTACATTCTTTTCATATTTTTTATAAATCTGATTTTGACAACAATATGGAAGCAATTTTCACTTAATTCTGCCCTTACACAGTCTGTGTACATTCTTTCCATATTTTTAAAAGATAAAATTTATTTACATTTCGGCCTTGAAAAATATATATTCGAGTTCTTAAAACTACAGTAATGTTAGTCAACTGAAAAGGAAAATCCCGAGAGTACCCGAAAATCCCTTCATTTACGCCGCCTCGTCGCAATTTTCATCTTGACGGGTGTTGATTGTAACTGACACAATCGCATCCCCGATGATAAACCTTGCAACTTTTTGGATATATGTCACCCACGATAGTCAACTGTGTATTAAAAGTAAGAAAGTTACCAGCATATTCAATAATAAATTAAACAAAAGATGTTTTCTGTTGTCAAACAGAGTTGAGAAATATTGAAGGTCCATTTTATGATGTCATTATTTGTTTGAAAGCGAAAATACCGGTGTAAAGGTTAAACATTTACGTTCCCGAATGTTCGTAGAAATGATCCTTTCAACAAAATATTACAAATAACCATAATCGAAGCTATAAAGCAACAAATTCCTGAGGCCGTCCTCTGACGTCCATCACATCAATATTTAAGTCGAAAATCACGTGACAAAAAACGTCAAGTGAACTTTCCTGTGTCACTGGCTTCCCGGCTGTTTAACATGATATAAATATTTAATGAATACAGGTAAGTAAAAAAAATGGTTGCCCCATGCTACTTTATGGTCCCTTTTTTTTCGGTTGCCAAATAGATGTATTATTTTAATTTATTGAACAAAATAAAATATTTTATTTTTTTAAAACAAAACAAAGTTGCTATTATTATTATTTTTTTATGACAGTGGATACTTTCGGATTTAAGCTGGCTTACACATCCGGGTAGTATGGTGCCCCAATTCTCGCAGTTATATAGACGAGAGAACGACGCGAGAAATTGAGCATCAGTGTGTAGTCTACGTGGGAGGTCTAGCGACGTGTTCTACAGTAATGAGGACTTATCGTCCTCTAATATGAGTAGGCATGGCCTATAGAGAGGACGTTCATAAGTATTTGAAATTAAATGATACTAAAAATACCTTTACATTTTGAGTATAGACCCTGATATGAATACTGGCTCACACCTTTATACAAAGTATTGAAAAAAAAAATGTTTTGACTTGGTAAGAAAACAAATAATTTAGTTTGATTGCAATTGGAAAAAAATAAAGATGTGTCCAACTGTTTAAAAAAAAAATTCAGATCAGTACAAAAAACATAACCCTCCCCCTTTTCAAGTTAAATGGTTGTTCCCTTTGTAATACTTTATACAACAGGAGCAGCTCTTCAACCTATTAAATTTTTTTTTATTCTTGTTAGACTTGAACTAACATCTTCTAGCTTGTAACTAGATGTAATACTTTATACCACAAAAGCTCTTCAACTCATAAAACATTTTTTTCTGCTTCTGGTTAGACTTGAACTAACATCTTCTAGCTTGTAACTAGATGTAATACTTTATTCCACAGAAGCTCTTCAACCTATTAAACATATTTTTCTCATTCTTGTTAGACTTGAACTAACATCTTCTAGCTTGTAACTACATGTAGATGTAATACTTTATACCACAGCTCTTCAACCCATAAAACATTTTTTTCTGCTTCTGGTTAGACTTGAACTAACATCTTCTAGCTTGTAACTAGATGTAATACTTTATACAACAGAAGCTCTTCAACCTATTAAACATTTTTTTTTTATTCTTATTAGACTTGAACTAACATCTTCTAGCTTGTAACTAGATGTAATACTTTATACAACAGATGCTCTTCAACCTATTAAACATTTTTCCTGCTTCTGGTTAGACTTGAGAACTAAATCTTCTTATAGTTTGTACACATGTGAAGAAGCAGGGTATAATAATAAAAAATATTGACACATTATTAGATGGAAAGCATTATCAAATACCATCCACAATTTTTTTGTGTAGGAGAAATTAGGGAAAAAATTGCCCAAGCTGGTGACAGTGATGCAAGTTTGTGTTTACACAAGATGTAAAAATTGTATGCGAAATTGACATAGAAGTATTTTTTATTAATTTATTGAACGAAAATACAATATTTTATTTAATAAAAACAAAAAAAGTTGCTATTAATTTATTTAAATCTTTTTCATGAAAGTATTTACTTTTGTATCTATGTTGGCTTTACACATGTGGGCTTAAATGTCAGCGCCTACATATTTTAGTCTCCTGTGAGGATTCCAGAAATAGTCGATCAGCTTACATGTACAATGTAGATACACCATGGGTGGGACTAAAACTAACTCGCTCTGAATTTTAGTCCCACCCATGCTAATCTATACATACACAATCATTTCCCATACAGTAACTAAAACATACAACTTGGCCTTACATGTACATTCAAGGAGGTGTATTTTGTAGTATTCTGACCATGCATACCCATGAGGCCACATGTATTCACAGTACTTCAGTGTTGAAATATGCTTATTTTTTAGTTTTGAGGGTGTAAATGGATATTTTTTTGTATAGTTTTATTGTGAACGATTCATTGTATATTTTGTGATACACATTACAATAGAAATGATCTCACAATATACTAAACTATGTTAATTCATGCTATGTTCCCATTAATTATGCATTAGAAGACATTAAATAAGACCTAATACCTAGATATTCAGCAAAAATTACTTCAAACTGTCCAAAATTTGTAAAATTATGATTGTTGACTTTCAGATTTCTGTTAATTCTTATAACCTGCAGCTTTAATTTTCTTCAAAACTCAATAAATGTATGTTTCTTGACAACTTTTGTTATGTTTCTTATTAGTCGGATGCACAAATGCACATTGACTGTAGTTTGTACACATGTGAAGAAGCAGGGTATAAGAATAACAAATATTGACACATTAGATGGATAGCAACAAAATCTAGCCTTCTAGGTAATACTGGACCAGAAAGATGCACAAGTGCATGCATGCCTAACACAGTGATTACATGTAGGATTAAAATTTTAATAATATTAATGGGACATTTTCTATTGACATTCAGAATTTCTATGGGCCATTCTTTAACATTTTTTGTAAATATTTCTGATTTCAATGGGACATTTTCAGATGGAATATGTGATAAATGTCACATGGCCCCCTCTGATCCCAATCACTGCTAACAACTCAAACTTTCCAGTCTGGAGATACAGAGTAGAACATTTCTTCAGAAAGTCGAAATATAAATCAGGGGATCATCTGAACGAGTTTAGTAAAACACATTTTCCTTCATAAACTTGACATGGCAAGACCCAAATTACATTGACTTTTTCAAATTCGTTAAATGTTTAAAGTCATCTTCTAAGTAAGTTCTACCTACTTTATCGTAAATTACTTCTTCTACATCAGCCGTTGATATGTTGTAAAACGTTGACTTGATTGAGGGTGCAAGACAAATCGGCATTTGGTTTCGATCCCGGTTTCCATCATCCATGTTTGTTTAAGAACTACTGCTTTCAAATTAATCCATATGTTATCGAATAAAAATATTAACACACGCATTTTCAAATACATAATCCAGGATAATCCTTGACATAATGTACCATCCACGATTTTTAAGTAGGAAATATTACGAAATCAGAAAATAATTTGAGACAGTGCAGTGATACGAGTAGCTGCGGAACCGTTACGTAGCCCTTTATGGTCCCTTTTTTTTCGGTTGCCAAATAGATGTATTATTTTAATTTACTGAATAAAATAAAATATTTTATTTTTTTTAAACAAAACAAAGTTGCTATTGTTATTATTTTTTTATGACAGTAGATACTTTCGGATTTAAGCTGGCTTACACATCCGGGTAGTATGGTGCCCCAATTCTCGCAGATATATAGACGCGAGAACGACGCGAGAAATTGAGCATTAGTGTGTAGTCTACGTGGGGGGTCTACCGACGTGTTCTACAGTAATGAGGACTAATCGTCCTCTAATAATCCCGACAGACACCTCGGTGATGTCATTGAAATGTGTCGAGAAAACCACGTTGTATTTCCCTGGCGTCCACGGTCTTCTTGTTGCATAGTCAGTCTTCTTGATAGATATCCCTCACTTATAATTATTAATAACAGCATTTGTGGCATTTTACACGAATATATATAAATCAATATCGTAGTTTACTTTAGTTACGTTATTGATGCTAGCAGAGGAGTTCCGAAAGTAATAACTGATAGAACACATGCCCCACCTATTAGCGTAAAAATCGTAGGTGAACCCCATTCGCGCGTTTTTCTGATGTTATGTTTTCACAGGTCAGTTGGATGATTGTATTGTCTCACAGTAAACGTGTAATTTTATAGAATTGCTGTATTTCGTGCGCCGAGACAATTCTTTAACTTTACCCTTTTGTTTTCGGGTATATAAACCGCCATTAAGCTATCAATTATTCATTTCTTACATTAAAGCCACACCAAGTCGTTTGTGTCTTCCTTTTTCTAACATTTACCGGATACAGATGCTGTAATCTCCGACCAGTGATGGAGCAATATATAATATATGTTTTGACTTGGTAAGAAAACAAATAATTTAGTTTGATTGCAATTGGAAAAAAATAAAGATGTGTCCAACTGTTTAAAAAAAAAATTCAGATCAGTACAAAAAACATACCCCTCCCCCTTTTCAAGTTAAATGGTTGTTCCCTTTGTAATTCTTTATACCACAGAAGCTCTTCAACCCATAAAATATTTTGTTCTGCTTCTGGTTAGACTTGAACTAACATCTTCTAGCTTGTAACTAGATGTAATACTTTATACAACAGAAGCTCTTCAACCTATTAAACATTTTTCCTGCTTCTGGTTAGACTTGAGAACTAAATCTTCTTATAGTTTGTACACATGTGAAGAAGCAGGGTATAAGAATAAAAAATATTGACACATTATTAGATGGAAAGCATTATCAAATACCATCCACAATTTTTTTGTGTAGGAGAAATTAGGGAAAAAATTGCAATGATGATATTTATTGGAAGGATGGGGGAGAGCCTCCAAAATAATAAATCAGCCAAACAAAAATGACGAAGCATTTTTAATTTTTTTTTTCATTTAACACAATTTGTATCAATTTTTCTCTTTTTTCTTTGGGATTACTGAGTCTGGTAGGGAAAATTTATATGGTTCTCTGTGGATCTAGGGGGGGGGGGCGTACCCGGCGCGACCCCCCCCATTAAAATTGGAAAAAATATGATTATTTTTGCGTAAAATCGTGATTTTTCACACGAAATACCCCCAAAATTTTAAGTGCGCCCCCCCCCGTAACTTGAAATCCTGGATCCCCCCCCCTGGTTCTGCACTACAGTTTCCGGTATTTGATTTTCTAGATATAATTCAGAGCAGCTTTCCTATTGCTACTAAAATCTTTACTTCAGCTAATGTAGCGACAAGCATAAGCGTAATATAAGGACTGGATTATCAGGGTTCTTGCACAACTTCCGTCTAAGATGATTGAATATGACCTAGAAACGAAGCTGCTTCGCTATTCTCGGTGAGATTTCTTGGAAAAGATCGACGTACCGACTGACATTCGAACATGGACAATTAGTTAAGTATCGTAGAAAGAGTTTGATACGACATTGGCACATGTAGACAAGGAATAAAGTGTAAAAAACACGGGGGTTTCCCAACCGAGGTGAGCGATATGGCGCGAAATATAAAAATGAAGTTGCTTACCTTCTATCATATACTGTATNTTTAACATATATATGATATAATAAGACATTTCCAGGCTGAAACATGCTTCTAAAATGAACTTGGAAGTTAATTTTACACCAAAAACATGTTTGTTTAACGATGATGTACATACCGCTTAAAAATATGCTTCATTCAAGCAGTGCTCCACATTCAATGGAGGAAGTTACAGAACAAGTAACAAGTATATTACTTTTTCACCACTGAACTTCATACATGTTTCTTCTCAAGTTACCTGCACACTATTACCATATATTTCTTGGTTAATTCAAACCTTGGTAAGGTTTATTCATGAGAATTTATGTTTGTAATTAAATAATAAGCTTAACGTATTGATTCACCGGAAGTGACTGTATTTCTTTTCAGGGGAAATTACTCTGCTTACCAAAAAGGGGGTACAGTGAAAAAGACGCGAAAAACACGAACAATACGCCCATATATTCATAATTTCTGTTTGAATTCTTTAAGAATAATAATAAAATCACCCCTTTCTAAAATTACAGAGGGGTGCACGTCCTAAAAAGCCATTTACGATGTTTAGCTAAATTTCTCACATGTTTAAAATGGCCACTTTCCACGCTTTCATTCATAAGATTGGGATGCACCGAAAGATAAATTATCTCTTTTTTGATTGGCGCAACTTTTGCTTATTAACCAATCACCTAATTCTTTAAAAACAGCGTAATACGTCGGTTCTGGGATACTGGTATTCAGATAATACTGTCATGTGACTTCCATCACCACGTGACTAAAATCTAGGCATCTGTAGTTCAAAATGGCCTGTGGTCTTTCAACTTTGTCGGAAATGGGATAAATGTTACATATTTTTCCAGATTGGGTTTCTTCCTGCTATCAGATGTACACCCCGGAACCACGCACCAATATTTGCTGGATGACTTTTGAGATCGTTTTCCTCGATCCATTTCTACCTGCAGTGTCTACTGCTAAAAATGCCTAGATTTTTTATGAAGTCACGTGATCGATGGTACGAATTCTTCCTCCAAGTCAGGAGAACGTCTTATCACGGAATCGTCGTATAAGACCAACCCTTTCGACCTAATTTCGGGACCGATTTCGGAACATAATTCCGCGTCTGCTAAGAGTTGTCGTTCTTTTGCCCCATGCTACATAAAGGGCTACGGTTCCGCAGCTACTCGTATCACTGCACAGTGCACTGTCACAAATTATTTTCTGATTTCGTAATATTTCCTACTTAAAAATCGTGGATGGTACATTATGTATTTGAAAATGCGTGTGTCAATATTTTTAATCGATAACATATGGATTAATTTGAAAGCAGTAGTTCTTAAACAAACATGGATGATGGAAACCGGGATCGAAATCAAATGCCGATTTGTCTTGCACCCTCAAGTCAACGTTTAACAACATATCAACGGCGGATGTAGAAGAAGTAATTTACGATAAAGTAGGTAGAACTCCACAGATATTAAACGAAAAATAATCTTTTTGATGACTTTAAACATTTAACGAATTTGAAAAAGTCAGTGTAATATTTGGGTCTTGCCATGTCAAGTTTATGAAGGAAAATGTGTTTGACTAAACTCGTTCAGATGATCCCCTTATTTATATTTCGACTTTCTGAAGAAATGTTCTACTCTGTATCTCCAGACTGGAAAGTTTGAGTTGTTAGCAGTGATTGGGATCAGAGGGGGCCATGTGCCATTTATCACATATTCCATCTGAAAATGTCCCATTGAAATCAGAAATATTTACAAAGAATGTTAAAGAATGGCCCATACTATGGGCCATAGAAATTCTGAATGTCAATAGAAAATGTCCCATTATTAAAATTTTAATCCTACATGTAATCGCTGTTAGGCATGCATGCACTTGTGCATCTTTCTGGTCCAGTATTACCTAGAAGGCTAGATTTCGTTGCTATCCATCTAATGTGTCAATATTTTTTATTCTTATACCCTGCTTCTTCACATGTGTACAAACTACAGTATAAGAAGAAGTTAGTTCAAGTTTAACCAGAAGCAGAAAAAAATGTTTATAGGTTGAAGAGCTTCTGTTGTATAAAGTATTACATCTAGTTACAAGCTAGAAGATGTTAGTTCAAGTCTAACCAGAAGCAGAATTTTTTTTTATGGGTTGATGTGGTATAAACAAAGTATTACATTTGTACATCTAGTTAGAGATGCCTGTTTAACGTTGTAATTGCCGCCATTTTGTTTTCCGGTAGATCACTGGTCCTTAAAATTGCTTCTTTTGTGACCTTTATTCTCCTTTGTATTGCATTTTATTTTCAAATAAAATTGATTATATATTTAATCAAGTAAGAATTTTGATAAAATGTATATAAATTTGAGTAACTTACCGGTGTATTTATGTATTCGGTGAGTTTTGCGTAGCGTACAGCGGTTTTTTTTACTTCGCGGCACGGTTTTTTTGGTGGAGATGCCATTTTCGGATATAAAAAGAAATATGTCGCCGACGTCATACAGTAATAAAATTAGTATCCAATGAAAATTCAGACACTCATTTATCGTAAATGGGAAGTCTTTTTTCGTTTCCGGTAGCAACTGACCTTCAGACGCCAGTTTGAAAACTTTGAGGACTCCGATTTATAAGATAAGTATTGATTTCGCAGAAAAGACCGCGATATTCAAATTCTACGGTGTCTTATTAGCCTAATCTCATTAAAATGCTAAAGATATTAATTGAGTGACATATTTCTTTTCAGTAAACTAAAAATCTGATCTGAACGTAAGTTGATGAATGACGACATTTCAACAACAACGTCAACAGTTTATCGAGGCGTCTTGGAACCACTTGTCAGCGAGTGAAATTAATCAAGATGTAGATCTAGTGTTTAATCTTCTCACGGATGAGAGATATAGTGACGGTTAGTGTACAAATTAATCTGATCCAATAATTTTGAAAGGGAAGGAGAAAGCAACAATAAAAAAGGGGGGGGGGGTTACTTTTTAAAACTATCAATCTCTCAGTTTGTTAATACGGTGAACAATGAAATAGCACATTGTTTGTACATGAAAATGATTTGAATTTCACAACAACTTGAACAAGATAAGTAACAAGTAAAAATTAAAGCTATTGATAGGCAGGGGAGAGTGCCGGTTCATGTTTTTATAAATGGACCTGCCCAACACTCTCTCCATTCTTTCTCTCTTTATATTTATTTATCTCCTTTCGGTCTGGGATATAATGGGAAGGGGGTACGAATAAATCCATAAAATCTAGGGGAAGTGCTGCCAAAATTGTTGTGTGTGGGGGTGGAGGGTATGAAAAAAAATCTAATGAAAGGGGGAATGGGGTCTACCCTGGTCCTGACACAACAATACATTATAAGGGAAGTAGGTCATTTTCAGTAGTTTATTCACCATGTTCCATTTGTGTCTGAAATTATTTAACTGGTGTAAGGGAGCAAGAATTGGGAGGAGAGTGGATGCTTCCTTCTTTGCTTATTATCCTTGCCATTTTATATCATGGTTTTAGTTCAAAGGGTGGATGCTGTATCATTTTATTTTGCTTTTGTAATGTAACATGTAAATGTCGTAACATATTTCTGGTAGTCAATGTCGTGTTGACAAAATATGAAACTAAAACAGCAACAATTTAATAAATTTTGGTCTCTGTTGTTGTTGATCATCATCGATAGCCCACGGCTATGATATACTCTTCACTCATCACATGTGGGTCAACTGATAGAGAAATTGTTGTAGTCATAAATTATTCATCTCAAATCTGCTCGGCTCTGTTGTATTTTTGAGGATGTGAATTATTTGCATTTGTATTACATACATTTTGCTGGACCAGAAAATTATGATTTTGCATAGTAAAACAAAACATGGTTTTATATAATTTTTTTTAAATTCTTGTGACATACCTACCGCCAATTGTTAGATTTTAGTAATGTTATGTTGCTATAACAACTTCTAAATGCTGAATAAAAAAAAACCCCAAAGTTTACAGAGATGTCGTAAAACTATACATGTATTTAAAACCAAATCACAAACAGAAAGGACATTTTTGTGTGTACACAGAATCAATTTAATGTATTATTTAATATTTACTTACTCTTCCATATGGTTTTTGTGAATAAGTGAAAGAAAATAAATCAGGAAAGATGCATAGAAAACATCTACATTTACATTTCACAATATTGCTGTATTTAATCTTGATAACTATATAAATATTATGGTATGAAGAATTAAAAATAGCACTTAGAAATTTTTTCAATGTTTAAATATAAATTACATTATTAAAGTTCTGAATGCTTTGTGATTTTTTTTTCTTTATTCAGATTATGGTAATTGAACTTCACTACCACAGCTGGTCTGGATTGGCAGTGGTTTATCTCTTTCTGCTGACTTTGAAATAAATCCCTGAGATCGCATGACAAGAACATGGAACATTCAGCACATTTCCAAATTGAGGACAAATATGACGAAATTGCTCACTATATTATGAATAAATTATAAATTTTACTATATTTAACTCACATGGATCATTTTTTGTCCTAATTTTAGTATAAACATGATATAATTTTAAATATTCAGACCTATTTCATGAAAAGTTAAAGGGTTAGTGCTATGGTGTAACGCCACTTTCAAAAATATTTCAGTTATATTGTGGTGGTTTGTCATTGGTGGAGGTAACCGGAATACCCGGAGTAAAACATTGGCCTGCTGCAAGTCACTGACAACTTTATCATATAATGGCAGAGAGTGAAACAATTTGACTTGCTCAGTTTTGTGGTACATGTATGTATTTGTTTAAGTTGATCATCACTTTCAGCAATTTTTAGCTACATGTATATTATTACTGCCAATATTGAGGTATAAAGAGGGAAAACTTCTTTATCAAGCTGACAGATGAAAACCCTTGTCATGTTTAGGAGGCAGGGAAATGTTGATATTTAAGATGGCTAACCTAGATTAGTGGTATAGATCTATGTCATGCATATGGCATGAAAAACTGTTTTGTTTTGACTTTTTAATTACTTATTTTGAGGATATAGATTTCAAAATGACAATTAGTCTTGATGATCAAATTCGGACAAGAGACGAGTGAGAAATCCTAAAAATGTAGAATTACAGAACATATAATTTTGGAAAGGTTTCTGGTGTTGGTGTTTTTATTTACAAATGGTCACTATTTGTTGTTTTGACCACACTCGAGGAGTGCATGTTAACTGTTACACTCGATTTCATGTATGCTGGTAGAAATTACAGTATAGATGGACTGCTAGCCATGTGTTCTTATTGTGGTATCTCTTTTTATATATTCAGTTGATTTATCTTTACAAGAGATTCATAGAGGGCTTTCAGTTGATCATTCTGATACCTAGTTGGTCAAAATCGGACAAAGAACGCCAGAGAAATAACAAAAAATATGATTTTCCGCAAAAAATGTCCGCATTTGGCGGCCATTTTGTTTCAAAATGGCCACCATTATAAGTTTATTAGTGTCCACAAAACATTATAATTAAACAAGAAGATATCATCTATCTACATTTCAAGTTTCATGTAATTATCTTGTATACTTTTGAGATCTAACCAGTTATATACATGTATAACTATATTCTATTTACAAGATTTCAATATTTTTGATGGTGCCACAAAGGCAACAATCACCAAACTGCCTCAACACCCATTTTAAAATCTGTATAAAACTATATTTCCGAGACTGAAAAGGGTTATAGTTCATAATCCTATTCATAATAAATGGTTTAACAACCTCAGTTATTTATCTAAACAAATTTATGTTGGAGTAATATGGAAAAGTGACGTGTACATGCCCTTTGTGGTCATTTCGACCAACCGAAAAGCTGTTTTCGAGGATTTTAACAGGTCTCAAAATTTGAAATGTTGTCTAATTTCAAAAAGTCTTGTAGTTTTTTTTGTATACATATGTTTGTTCTCCCAGAAAACAGAAGATTATGCTACAAAAGAATACAATCTTTGATATATTAACCATGGAAAAGTGTTGAAAAGGGTGTTTTCCCTGGCGGCCATCTTGGAATAAAAAAGGGGGGAAGTCTGGAATTTGAAACAGTCATAACTGTGCAACTACTGGTCCGATTTTTACATATGAGGGCTTAAAATTTCTCTCTTTGTGAGTTCTAATTGATAAACAAGAAAAATAAAAGTTTTAACATTGATGGAAATTGTCCTGGCATCTCTAATCTAGTTACAAGCTAGAAGATGTTATTTCAAGTCTAACCAGCAGCAGAAAAAATGTTTAATAGGTTGAAGAGCTTCTGTTGTATAAAGTATTACAACTAGTTACAAGCTAGAAGATGTTAGTTCAAGTCTAATCAGCAGCAGAAAAAAATGTTTTATGGGTTGAAGAGCTGTGGTATA
>MJUT01007740.1:18036-38483 GCA_002080005.1 Gigantidas platifrons
TTATTATTATTATTATTTTTGTTATAACAGATACAGATGTAGATGCTACATGTATATCTAAGACAACAAAGGACACATCTTCAAGTAGACCTATAGCTATATGTAGTCAATCATCTGCAAGCAGTTCTGGTAAGTGTAAATATATTAGAAATGCTTTTAAATGAGGAGATTAGACTTAAGAGGTGAATGTGGAGTTAATGTGAGGCAAACAATAACTACATTTTTGACTGTCGGTGTTCATGACAATTTGTGCTATATATTATCTAGGCTCTAGCTATATATAGACTTAGTTAGACCATTCAGCTAATTGACAGAGACATCTTTCTTCTGCTGAAGATAACACAAATATGAGTTATTACCAATGTGTGGTATTGAATCACAGTAATATTTCAAAAGGAAAAAAGGGGGAGGGTACTTGTAAAAAAAGCACAGGACTCGAATAGTCAAAATACATGTAGACAGAAATAAATATTTGATTAAAGGTTTTGCTTGATGCTCTGGGGAAAAGAATCATTCTTTGTCTCTTCATCGTCTTGTGTGCACTTAGAATAACTGGAATTAACTGATCATATACATTTGTACCACAAGCACAAAATTATTAATATTTTGTAAGTATCTTTGACTGGTCAATTTTTTTCGGTCTGGTAAAAGTTGATTTGGTCTGGTAAACTTTTTTCTATTACCAGCCCAAATGTCCTGTAAAAGTAAAAACACTTTGGGAAACACTGCAGTCAGTACTCCAAATAAGGGGAGCATACGAGTGTTGTAATATTAAAATAGATTGTACATGCAAGATGTAAAAAAAATAAAAAGCAGTATTAATAGTAAAAGTTCAGGGATAACATGCTGCGAGTGCAGATTATTTATCTTTAAGGACTTTTATATACATTGGAAAGAAAAAAAGTTAATTATTAGTAATTTTCCATGAAAGATCAGCAATTAAAAAAAAAATCTGAAAAAAAAATTCTCTATTTTTCTGTCAAATACAAATGTATGGGTACCGAAATTTTTAGAACTGAAAACCTAATTACCATGTACTGTACACTATTGTTTTTGTTTTCAATTTTAGCAATGTAACAGTTAGTCTTTTATATGTAATTATTTTTGTTGTAACAGATTCAAGTGCAGATGCTATTTCTAAGACAACAAAGGACACATCTTCAAGTAGACCTATAGCTATATGTAGTCAATCATCTGCAAGCAGTTCTGGTAAGTGTAAATATATTATAAATACCTTTAAATGAGGAGACTAGACTTAAGAAATGAATGTGGCATTACAAGGGGGAAAATATATGTTTACATTATATATCCAGACCCTAGAACTAGTTTTTACTGTCGATTGGAAATTTCATAATTTGAAATTGTTGTAAGGTCACAGATTTTTGTCTTTTGATTATCATATTTATTCAAGAATTTAAAAAAATAAAATTATTATTATACCCCCGCTCCATCGGAGGAAGGGTATACTGTTTTACCTCTGTCGGTCCGTCCGTTCCAAAATATTTTTCGGCACATTTTTCTCAGCAACTATTGATAGCAGAATTCTTATATTTGGTCACAAGCTTCATATATTAGGCATACCATGTTGTGGGAAGCATTTCCCTAATTTGTAATTCCTGACTGCCACATTTAGAGTATTAAGATCAATACACAATAAACATCAGTCAGTACTCCAAATAAGGGGAGCATACGAGTGTTGTAATATTAAAATAGATTGTACATGTAAGATGTAAAAAAAAGCGGTATTAATAGTAAAAGTTCAGGGATAACATGCTGTGAGTGCAGATTATTTATCTTTAAGGACTTATATATATATATATTGAAAAGAAAAAAGTTAATTATTACTGTTTTTTCCATTAAAGATCAGTATTTAAAAAAAAAACACTTTTTCTATCAAATATGGGTGCCGAAATATATAGAACTGAAAACTAATGTTTTGAGCAAATGTAACAGTTCTTCTTATATATGTAATTCTTAATTTTTTTTGTGACAGATTCAAGTGCAGATGCTATTTCTAAGACAACAAAGGACACATCTTCAAGTAGATCTATAGCTATATGTAATCAATCATCTGCAAGCAGTTCTGGTAAATATATTAGAAATATTTTAATTGTTTTGTACTAAAGATGAAAATTGGGGACCATCACAGTTTAGAAATAAAACACTTCTCTCTTTTTCTGTCAAATATGGGTACCGAAATATATAGAACTAAAAACTAACGGTTTAAGCAAATGTAACAGTTCTTCTTATATATGTAATTATTAAATTTTGTTGTGTTACAGATTCAAGTGCAGATGCTATTTCTATGACAACAAAGGACACATCTTCAAGTAGACCTATAGCTATATGTAGTCAATCATCTGCAAGCAGTTCTGGTAAATATATTAGAAATATTTTAAGATGACTGGTGAATGTAGAGCTACAAGTGAAAAATTCTGTTTGTTTTAAAAGGTTAAACTTGATTGTTGGCTAAATTTAAGAGAAATGTTGAAATACTATATAAAAAAATGGGTCAGTAGCTCGATAATTTTTTTAAAGCCTTGTTATTGTTGATTCAGGCTAAGTTGGCAGGGCGTGGCTATCGGTCGTAGTTCAATTGGTCCTGCATTTTTAATTTAGGGTGGACAGGTAAAAAAGTTTACATCTGAATTCACTGGTCCATTTTATTAGGGTCAATCGACAATTCTTATACCTTTAGTCTGCTCTTTTGATAAATGTGATGGTCGCACATTGGAGGCACTATTTTGTGGATGCTACTATTTTGTTTTGTACTAATGATGAAAATTGGGGACCATCACAGCTTAGAAATAACTGAATTACTCGGCCATAAAAAGGTGTCAGGCTGGTGACCGTAAACAATTTTTTTTATACCCCCCACAAACAAAGTTAGGGGGGTATATAGGAATCACACTGTCTGTCTGTCTGTCCGTCCATGTACCTTGTAAGCGCAACTCCTCCTAAACGGCTTATTGGATTTTTATGAAACTTTACACTACCTGCAGATGTGCATGAAGGAATATGGTTGCTGTCCAAAATTTAAAAGGGGAGATAATTCAACTTATACTTTCACGAATTGAACATCAAAGTATTGCAAAAAAAGGGGGGGGGTATCACTCAGTGAGGTCACTCACAGTTCTAGTTTTTTTTTGGCTTTATTTTAAAATGAGGTGATGATTTAAGATATGAATGTAGCTACTTGTTTGAGGAAAAATTACTGTTCAAGATCACATTTGATTGTGAGGATACAGAGCCAAATAGTATGGCTATTGTATGTTGTACAGTCATGTCCCTCAACAGCTCGAGACATCTGTGTTTGCTACATGTATGTGTTATAATAAAGTTTGAATAATTTAATGATACAATGAGGAAATAACTAATTTATATCCTTTGGTCATCAGTCAGTGTAGTAATTTACATTTTAACTATTTTTTTCCAGATGAATTATCGGAGGAAGATCTGAACCAGAAAAAAAACAGTGAAAATGGGTAAGATTTTGTTATGTTATAGAAATTAGTCCGCTTTCAAAATTGTGTTTGACAGCCTTGCTCTCCATCGAATGACCACTTTACTAAAAATAGAAATTTCTTGAAATGGCCAAAGCTGCTATACTTTGGATATAATGAGCTGAATTTTAGATTTATGATATAATCAATTAAAATTCAGTATGGACACAGTGATTGGGATTAGAGGGGGCTATGTGCCATTTATCACATTCCATCTGAAAATGTCCTATTGAAATCAGAAATATTTACAAAGAATGTCAATAGAAAATGTCCCATTGATTATTAAAATTTTAATCCTAATCACTGTGGACATTGCATGGATGAGTAAAGTGAACTGCACAGGCATGACCTTTGAAAATCCCATATCAAACAAACGTACCTCACCATGAAAGAAACTGATTATGTGATAACAATGAGTTGACTACCTCACTTTGAACTATTTGTAAAACCCATCCCAAGTTCAATGAATGAGAGTGAATAGTTTATTAACTCTGTATTATTTCATCTATAGCATGGTGAGAACAAGTAAAGGAGATGAAATAATACCCGCTTTGTATAGGTGAAGGCCTGAACAGGCTGAGCTGGACTTTTATAGTGCTAGTAGACAGAATAACAGTCTGCAGAAAGGCATTGTTTATTTCACATTAGTAGTTCTAACAAGCTAAGTTATTGGGATTTCTAATAGTGTACTTCTGTTGCTTCTATTTATACACTCAAAAGTTCTGTGCCAATTTGCAGATGAAAAAAAAAATGTGGATTTATTGCTTTTAAGAAAAGACTCATGCAAATTATATTTAAATACTCATGTCAATTTTTTTTTAATTCTATTATCTCAAATTTCTTCTTTTTTTCTTGCTACATTTACATGGCGTTCATAACTTAATTTGTGACAGTAAAACAACTGATTGACTATTACAAGTATAAATGCAATACAGTATTGCCTAATTTTATTGCAGTAAAAAAAAAAGGAAAAAAATGGAGGATGAGGACAGTAGATGGGAAAAATTCGAGGAAATACTTGACAGATTAAAATATGACATGAGAAAGATGAAGAAAAAGATAAAAACACTTTGAAGAACAAATGGAAGGGCAGAAATCAACTACTAGTACTGGAGAATCGTTAAGATCAGTCAATGGCAATACCCATGATGAACTCTACAAGGCAGTGGAATCAAAATCCACCTGGCAAGGGGCCGTAGAAATTCTGATTGCCAAACTGTTTACTCAAGATGAATTGAGAAATCAGTCGATTTCGGGGAAAAAAACTGTGAAATGTGGGACAAATGGTCCAAGAACGGCAATGGACCAGGAAAAACTGAGTATCCTACAGGATATTGTGATTAATAGATTAACAAATTCTACCAGCAGAAAATGTATTGTAGAAAAAATACAATACATTCAGAAAGTTTTAAGAAGGAAAGCAAAAGCTGAATGAATCAAAATTGTGTTAATATGAATTAAATTGTTTTGAAAATTTATGAATTCATATTGAATATAAAAAGTCCATTGTGTATTGAAACAGCTCTGACATTTATACTTCCCAAGCATATTGCATTTTTTGAAAGTTCATGAATAATTCATGAACTGCAATGGAACTATTCATGATTTTTTTTATTTCAGGAATTATTCATCAAGTTCATGAACTACATGTATGTTCATGAATAGTTCCTGAATTTAAAAATCATGAATAGTCGCATCCATGGATCATTCATGAACTGTAATTGAATTATTCATGAACTATTCAACATTTCAACTCATGTTCATGAACTAAAAAAACCTTCATGAACATACTGTTCATGATAGTGCATGATTATTCATAAACAGCATGTTCTTGAATATTCTTAAGTTCATGAACGTTCATGAATAATTCCTGAATTTAAAAAATCATGAATAGTCTCGTTACCAGAGACAACAGTCCCGTACCAATTCAGCAAGCATTATGCAACTATGGGACCAGTATTCAAACAAGGAGATCACTACAACCCAACTGTTAAAGAGGTGTGGGCGTATCAACAGTCCAATTTTAGACAATTGAACTTCTCAAACCTTTTGAATTAATTATATTGACATAAATATGTAATGTTTTTGTAGTGTTTATGTTGACACATATATGTATTATATTTATGAGGTTTAAGTCTTTAATTATATAGTTATGAAATGGGAGTTTTATTACTGTCAGATGGTCATGATACATCTTCTTGGCATGTTGTCTCTGTTGATATACCATCTGTATGTGATTTTAATATTAGTGCTTATATCTAGCTCTTAAAATATTATGAATTGTCTATGTTTTGTTTCTTCTCCATCTCAACCTAAAATAACAAAAAATACACATTTATCTTACTGGTATTAGTATACTCAACAAATATCTGAACACAATAATTTAACATATTATATTTTATCTCAATACAGTGGGCAAAATTATTCAAAGATAATTTGTATTAGAAAGCAATCTAGCATCAAATACAACATGGTTATTGTTTATTACTTTTAATGTTTTGTGATAAATATGTCATTGTGTAGCTGTACTCTATCATCATATATACCTGAAAGGTCAAGCGAAACCCGTACACGAACAAATAATTTGTTTACATTTGTGCCGAAAAATGCATTGGAAGCCTTCTCTATTATATAAAAGTGACACTATTTTTCTAATATCATCCTTTGAGTAGAAAAATTATTACATATGCCGTTTTTTTTCAACAAAAAAAAAGTGGGGGCGTTTTGGTAAAAAGTGGGGGCGTTTTGGTAAAAGGTGGGGGTGTTTTGGTAAAAAGTGGGGGCGTTTTGGTAGGGGGCGTTTTGACGGTACATGCACTTTCAAATCGGAAGGACAGGTTTGCGTTGGAGATTTAACTGAGAGACTGAAGATAAAGTATGTGGAGTTCAAATGTCAGAAAAATGAAATGACAGTTGCTGGAAGATGTAGTCGAAAAAACAACCTGACAAACAGTGAATGCTTTTCAAATTCTCATGGCAGGAGGTCGTACCTACACTGAAAAGAAGACAAAAAGGTAAATGTAAATTAATGAATCTGTTTTTACTAAGTTTTCAATATGCAAAGAAAAATGTTCTCATGGGAGGACTGTCCAAATTCTTTGCATTTTCTTTCTCTTGTCCAATCTTTTTGTCCTGGGAACAGGGAATGGGGGCTAGACCCTCAATCCTATTTTGGATACATACACCTGTATCTCAAAATATGATTGTGGAAACCTTAATTTTCTAGGGGCCACTATGCTCAATTTTTTTTACAAAAGTGGGACTTAGTTTTATTTACCTTTATATGTGTAAAAAGAGGAGTTTTTTTTACCTTTATATGTGTAAAAAGAGGGGGTAATGGGAAGCAGAAGGATAGAGAACTGGTGTTTTGTATGCTTTTTCTCTCACACAACATAATATTGGAACAGGATATAAAGTGTTTTACTTTTAATATTTCAAATTCAACTTTTATCTACATTCTTGCCACAGTTCATTTTTCAAACTGATTAACTGATTTTAATGTACATGTACATGTATTTTGCAGTTCTGGTGTACAGTCCGGGCTGAACAACAAAGATGTTTTGTACAATAAGTTGGTTGACTTATTCCGTTCCAAGAAACTTGATTTCCCAAAAAGTACTGCAGTCACAGAGGGAAGCTATTTCATTCAGGTAAAAGATATATTCATTAAAAATTATCTTAATTTCAATGTCGACATGTATGGTTCTGGTGTCCATGAACAAAAGTAATATTTTGTAATGTATATTATACATACTATTCAAGATTTTAGGTTGAATAGAGAAATAGATAAAAATTATTTTGAGAATATTAAAAATGTCCATACAGAATCAAATCAGAGAAGGACATGTTCACCCAAAAACAACTTCATTTGGACAACTTATCATATTCCTACTCTGCAAATATACAATGTTTGTAGTGCAAATGGAAAGGTTGCAATCGTTATGAGGCAGTATGGACAAAAGCGCAAATAAATCTGTTGCTTAATACTATCTGACATAAATTCTATTAATGTTTGCCTTGAAATTTATGTGTTAAAATTTGGAACATTATGTGTTAAAATTTGAAACATTGAAGTTAATTTTGAATTCTGTTATGTTCTTTCATTTTCCAGCCTCTCCTTCGTGTTTACCGGATTTGACTTGTGACAACTCTGTGGTTGTTTCTAGAAAAGCAGAGGACGCTTACCCTACCGGTGCATCAGGTCCATACTCCTGGTTTTTAGCATCTTCGCTAGCCAAAGGTTACGATCCAAGGGTGAAGATGAGTAGAGCGGATCGTAACCCTTGGCTAGCGAAGATTGGTTTTTAGTGGAGTCCGAGTTGATTGTCCCTGGATTTTTTGTGCTTTGATCAAACCCCCGAACAGTGGTTACCCTTGGCAGCATATATGGCCTTTATAGGCTTATGAATCCTGTATTCATTTCTTTTGGTCCATGGATGAGTGACAAATCAATATAAATTTTGAAGGGTCTTTATTACAAAAAAATATATTCCATGTCAGAATACAAAGTTGGTGTGACAAAAAAGCATGTTAAAATCATGGACATCTATAAGAATTATGCTTTCAAACTTTTATGCCTGCTGTAATCTGAAATTAGAAAGGTGGTTGCAATCTATATAATACACACATAAATGGTCACAATGGAGCAGTCACAAAAAAACAAAAAAAATTAACACCTACCTACCTACCTACGTACCCTAATTTTTTCAAGGGCGTTAGTGGAAACACAGGCAATTTTTTTAGGCCTAACAAGAAAATTGCATTACACATTACTCAACAATATCATAGTTTTGTTTGGTACACAATTGGTCAAATGCAGCTTTGGTATTACAAAACAAATCAAGTACAATTCACACAGTACTTTGCAGTGGTATTTACTATACATATATACAATAATCAAATTTAACGATGCAATCTTTAAATTAATTTATTGTATTATGCATGAATATTGACCAGTCCGTTTTTTACATTAAACTTACAGGTAAATTTCCATAAGTAATACTATGATTTACAGTATGCCTTTTCTTCGCGTGATTAATATCAAGCACGGAGTTTTACGAATAGAGTAAATCCATACCATAAATAGCGAGAAATCTTAGTAGGTTGCAATCATTTGAAAAAGAACACGAGGAGGACGGATCAGAAAATTTAAAAACCAGTCCTTCCCCTCCCGTTATTTAAAAGAATAGATTTGCTGGCATTTCAATTTATTTAGCAGGATGGTACCTTAAGCAGTTATGACTTTATATCCAATTGATGATATTGAAACAGTGGAAATCATTCTCCGAACGTCATGGCATTCGACATACACAATGTAGTCAAAGTGTATGGACAAATGGTTGGCGGAATTTATCAGACTTACTGCTATGGATTGCCCAAGCAACTTAGGTTGTTTATGCTGACTGGATTCCCTTCGGTGATCCATCGTCAACTTGTTGAAAAATGTGTTGATTTTGATTTATAAAATGCCATGACAAATAAGCAGCCAAACTAATGTGTTTGTTTTATCATCTACTATAACAAGAAAATTGCATTCCTATACCTATGCATAATCCATGATGTTGAACAAAGGATCACAATCCAGGGGTAGGAGAGTGAATACGGGAGTTTGGAGATAGGAAGTCTTTTGAGAAGGAGGCAAAGTAGGACTAATTATATTTCCCACCATTGGACGTTTATTCAACATGGCTGCCGTGGGCGTTGCCAACGACACAACATTTGAGTTTTTCAGCTCTCAAACGACAACAGTGTTATCCAATTACCTCAGTATAGATGGGAGGCGTAAGAAGGGTATGGTGAAATTGTGTGTCTGGGCTCACCAGGAAAATTTTGATCTTGAGACCGGCGATGATGATTTCAAGAGGAACCATGACGATATGTTATTGGCTGGGTTGAGGCAACTGCCAGATCATTTATCTCTTAAAAATTGGGTGTCCGACTTCCCACGATGTTCGATAATGCACATCAGAGATATTTTTATTTACTTGAGAGAGAAGTGTGGGTGTACAACTCAAGAGGTTGATTTGATTTTGGTGTTTAATGCCACTTTCAACAATATCATGGCGACCAGTTTTAGTGGTGGAGGAAGCCGGAGTAAACCACCGACCTTGGGCAAGCAACTGGTAAACTTTATCACTTTCGGTTGCGAGTCGAGTGCACCCTTTTTTGTAATTTACAAAGCCGGGCGCGAACCCACGCCGAGGTCAGAGGTTGAGAATGTACCAAGAGGACGATGGAGCTAATTTGAACAGGGCTATTCATGTCCACGATGTAATGGTGTATATTCGTCAATAAAGATAAAAACAGTCCTGTTAAGTCAGAATTTACATGAGAACCCTGAATCCCCCTACCTTGGTGAACATTCCTTTAATGTTCAATACTTTTGCATGTTTTACTTTGATCTTTATCATTTTACCAAGTTAAGCACATTTGGATTTCCAAACATTTGTAGGCCTGTAAAAATATATTGACTATGAAGACACTGTGGTTAACACTGAATTTTCAAAGAGGGGGATAGTCCTTTTTTATTCTATCGTGGAAAACCAAGTGTCTTTAGTAGGGACAAATCTGTCATCTCTTTTCACAAGGTCAATCCATTTTTTCCTCAGAGACGGTTAATCGGGAAACTGGTGACAAGTCAACCCTTTCATAGAGGGGTGCCATGCTAATCTCTTTAGCTTTCTAGTATCGACTCGACAGCCGACAGCACAACATTTCACCACTGGACGTCGCTACAACAAAGGGCGGCAGCCATCTTAAAAAAGTGCCCGGAAAAAGAGACCCGTATGTACAACTTATGTACTCATAACGGCAAAGAGATAGACACCGGACATAACTCTTCCCCCAACTCCGAACTGTCGTATTAAATTTCGTGTTTTGAATCATTGGAGACATTTTGAATAAATATATTATTAATCTAAACTGATAAATTGTTTGGCAATACACACAGAGGGGGCTGGCCAATAGTTATCTAATGCTTCAATAACATGATCTGGTGTTAGATTACTATCTGATTTCCTGTCTACTATATATATGGACTTCAACAATGAGCTAAGTATTATTTACATTTCTATATTTTGTTCCAAATAAAAGATAATGTTTAGACAAAGATCGATATTTGGTGTAATCTTCAATAAGACGTCAAACCATGAACAAGCACAATTTATATATATTCATAGGTGCATGGGTTGCTATTAAGCACCATTTTCCAAATGCTGACATAAAGGGATGCGTCTTCCACTGGGGCCAAGCAGTGATGAGGAAGGTTGCCAAGCTGGGGCTCAAGACAGCATACGACCAGAAGCAGGCCATCCACATCTTTATACGAAAGATCCTTGCACTACCGTTTCTACCAGCAGACCACATAAGACCCGCATTCCTTCATCTAATGCAGACTGCATCTACATCTCAACAACTTCAGCAACCGATGGCCTACCTATGCAGAACCTGGTTCACCAGCACTGTATGGAGTGTTAGACAGTAGTCCATATACCAACAGACAGTTCGGACTAATAATGATGTGGAGGGTATGTAGGTATACATTTTCTCTTCATAGATTTTATATCAATTTATAGTAAATGAAAGAAAATGGAGTAAAGGTACATGAGAGAAATTTCAAATACATTGTATATAAACATAGCGAATGCAAAAATGCTGATATAGACTAATATAATAGAATTCAAGGCAAACAATTTTAAAGTGGATACTTCGTAAGAATAAAATGAATATTATAAAAACACTAATGATCTGTATGTCCTCCTATTGCACAATCTGTGTCTGAGTGTTTAATAAACTGTTCAAACTGTATCCATATCTATACACAGCTATTAAATATGATTAAAAGAATAAATATAAAATTATTGTTCCAATATATATTTATGCATGCTTTCAAATATTACAAATGTACAATAACATCATTCTTAATTATATTTTATAGGGTGGCATCGCAGGTTCAATGGTAAGGAAGGCCGTACACAGCTCCACTTTTATGGATTGAGTTCAGCTCTACGCAAACACTGTCCAGATCAACTACAGACTTGTGTCAGAGCAGCAGGTAACCAGGTACCAACGTAACAGATATAAGAAGGCTCAAGAAATATTGACGTCACTGTGGGACGGGTAGGACAGAAAAACAGTAAAGACATCAGACTTCCTCCGTCAAGTGGGCCACTTGTATGCAGTTCCAGTTCCCAACCCAGCAATGGTAGAGTCATCAGATTTTGAATCAACCTAAGTGCACCTTAATACAGTGATATTTATAGTGCTTTTGAACTTCTGTGATATCATATGAGTGTACAATATGTATATAGTTATGTATATATTATTATAACTTATGATCATGATTTGAGTGAAGGTTATAGTGCTTCGTTTATGTTATATTATGTGACATTCAGCTGATAAACAATGGACAAATTTGTTTCTCTTGAAATATAATTCATGCGTTCGTTAATATCTTTATCAATGTATATTATGTATATAGTTGTTATTTATATTATTGACTTCGATTCTGTGACATGCAGTTGTTGCACATTATTATGAATAAAAAACAATTGAAAAACTATCGTTTTAGTGTTATTTGCCATAAAAATAGGAATATATCTATTCAGGAGACAACATGTACACATGATTACAACTTATTCCTTCATTATTATCATGTACTGCAAAGGCAAAATTTGTACAAAATGAATATTACCGTAGCAGAAAGTGTATAGAATCACAAGTATAATAGGGCAACACAGGGATTACACACATACATTTTTATATATAGATGGCTACTTATTCACTTCACAGCCAAGCTTAACAGCTGCCTATTATTTTTCATTTTATTAAAGTTGTAGTTGCCTATCTTGGAAAACGTTATTGTGTACAAAATATATACATGTACCACATAAGCTAATAAAATAAATAAAACTGTGTAAATTGGTGCTGTATATTTTTCAATTGTGTAAAAATTTTGTGGAAAATCGTGAATTTGCAGGTCACCATTTTGGACACATTGAACAGGGCCATACAGATTGAGAGATGATAAAAACCCTGTGGGCTTTTATGCCAATTTTGTTGCATAATCATAAAGAGGAATAACAATTTTCAATGTTTTTGTTATTATCTTTTGTGTATGATATTGCCAAATATTGTTTTTTATTATGAAAAAATGCTATGTTCGCTCGCAACGATCCGTCAAAACAATGATGTTTGTTATGGTGAGGTTTTTACAGATTTACCGGGATTTGAAGTATTCCCAAAGGTTTAAGCCTAATCATTATGATATATAGAGTATGGAAACCCCCTTACTTTTCTCTTTATTATGTCTGGCTGTTCATCGGCAAAGGTGGAAATATTGCCATGCCGAATCTGTCATAAAAAGGATGGGTTGCGATAAGGTCCTAAATCGGCCCAAGGAGAGGGTGTAAAATTATATTTTACATCTTTATTGCTATTTTTTGAAAGGTCGATGTTATAAGTTTTTGAAACACGAAAAGTGTTTATACAATATTGATGTACTACTCAAAAATATGTTTTACACCACTATTGGTCAGCATTACCATTAGGCCTATGGTAAAATGTAATCAACTGACCCCTTTTAGCTTAATTTTTTACTATGCCTTGCACGCGGAACCAGCTTGACATTAATACAATACGTCATGTACTTGAATGAGAAGGGTACATGCCAAATATCTATCTGGTTCCGCGTGCAAGGCATATTCAAAAATGAGAAAAACCACAAATTTTAATGGGTTGCGATAAGATGCTGAGTTGGCCCAAAAAGAGACTGAATTTTTTTCTCCAGTAAACCGTGAGGCATCATTATATTTCTAAAGCCTATTCATTTTAATCTTCAGAATTATAATCATAATTTGGTACTCTGGCTTGTGATTGAGAAAAAAAACTTGGTTTTTGACACCCCTACTCTGTGATTAGCATTGCACCTATGGGAAAATGTCCAGCAAAGGCATTGTTCTGACTGAATTTCCACTATGCCTTGCATTCGGAACACGCTTAATAATTATTATATCATAGGTAGTATTCATGTAAAAAAATCTATATGGTTCCACGTACAAGGCATATTGAAAATTAGAAAAATTTTTATATTTTGTGGGTAAAATGCGTAATTATTGATTGGAATTCAGATGATAGCGATATCGGCTTCTAGTTGTCCAAATTATCGCGCTAATCAATATTTTATATTAAATATTCACCCTATTAACGATATGTAACAGTATAACAACATTTCTACATTGTTTGGCAGATTGCCAAAACATTGTATTGCTGCACCCATTGTAAACAGTATTGTTCACACAAGCAAAATGAAACAAGGCCACACGGCCTGCGCATGCGTGGTTTGAAATTTTTAATACATTATAATAAAGTAGAGGTATATGCCTTAACATTTTGGCCTATTTTATTTAATTCCACGTTGGGCCGAAAAACAGCCTTATCGCAACCCATCCTTTGTTTACGTAAGATCAATTCGAGGCTTGATGTTGCAGTCTAAAGACTCGTTGATTAAAACGCAATGATGATTGTTTTGTTGATGTTGACCTATGTGACCCGATTTACGTCATACATTTTACAACAAAGCACACACGAGTTGAGAGTAAGGTGGACAAACTCTTCTGTTCTGATTTTACGTAAGTAATGGTCAATACAATTCATTACGTTAGGGAGGCATTAAAATAAGATTACTACGGAACAATGAAACAAAATTTCACACCATTTATTTCTCAGATGGGTCTTAAAGGCGTTTCGGAGTTGCAACTATCAAATTCCATGTTTGTCCATTTTCTGTCGTGAAAAGTGGAATCGAGAGCACGTTTGGACGGAACATGCTCAGAATTTTACGTAACGCAGATGTAATGGAATATTATGTCTTTGTTACGAGAATATACAAATTTATTCATTAAGAATCACTTGGATGTACCGAAATACCATTTTGTAATGAAAAAACCATGCTTTCCAAATGTTTGTCGATTATTTTCATCCAATATGAGCAATAAAAAATCAACATTTCTTTCCATGTTATGAGCTTTTCAGTCCATCTTACGTGCTTTCCTTCCTGTCCTTGTTACATTTATTTCTTTTCTTTAAAAACGTAAAAACAAACACATTTTGTTCAATATTTGATGACGGAAGCTTTGAAATATTTAAGCATTACAAGGTATGTATGAAATTCACGATCTAGGTGTGATAGGAAAGGAAGCATGTATGGTTTTCATCGTCTTATATATGAAGCCTGCCAAACCATGCGTTCTCATTTTGCTGATTTAGACGTGATTTGTTAAAACTTTTCCGAGCAAGGGGGGGGTGTTCAGACCCCTAAAATCCTCCTGGATCAGAGGGCTTGAAAAACGGCTAGGATCAAATGATTTGTCCTGGATTATTTTTTTTAGTTGTAATATCTGATCACACTTTTTATGTCCGGAAAGGCTGCGATATATAGTGTTACGCTTGTCCATCCGTCACACTTTGGTTAAGTTCTTGGTTTATGAACTACGGAAGGGACATCCATGGCTTACAGGCACATTTTCTAGTTTATTTTTTACTCTATCCTCTAAAGGGACAGCCATTGAATCAAGAGGACATTGATGTGCTTTCATCTGTCTCGGTCAATTAAACTCCAGTCATGTAGGAAAGTTTTGCATATATTTCCAACTAATAAAGAAGTTCGCAAGCACAACGAGGAGATGTTCAAGGTTGTCTGTGATATATTAGTAATGTCTAAAGAACAGGATGTTTTTTATTTCACAAACTCAACTTCTGGAAAACTCACACTTAGAGATGAACCTTATTCGAAATGCTCGTCTGCGGACTTGCAGGATTTCCTTGAACTTGGAACTGATGCAAGGGTTATGTAAATTAGACATTTGGATACTGCAGACGGTCTTGTAAATGGAGCTTTTGGAACTGTTACTGGATTTGAAAAAACAAAACCAGGAAATCTTACTGCTGTATTCGTGAAGTTTGACAATCCGGATATTGGTCGCGCTACAATTTTGAAAACTGTTGCCAAAAAACCAGCACCAAAGCATTCAGTTAGAATTCCTATTTTTAAGACTCTTTACATGGCAACAATGTAATTCGAAAACAACTACCGTTGATATTAGGCTGGGGAGCAACAATTCATAAAGTTCAAGGGATGACAGTGAAGGAATTAGTGGTCTCTTTGAAACGCACGTTTGCTTCTGGCATGGCGTATGTTGCTTTATTTCGAGTTTCTTCACTGAATAGTCTCCATATCATTGACTTTGATGCTGATGTGAAATATGCTTCCGAAGATATAACCAAAGCAGTAGATGCAATGGACAAATTTGTATCTACGACCTTTGTATCATCACCAGAATATTCCCACTTGCTAACATTCCACAATACAGAAGGATTTTTCCCCATAGGGAGGACATTATACAATTCGCTAAAACTTCATCTATCATTTGTTTAAATGAGACCTGGCTGAAGAATGATGCAACTACCTTACCCGAATTTGATGCTTATTGCCAATCAAGGAATGAATCATATGCATCTGCAAATGAACCCTTTGCAATGCTAAAGCTACAGGAACGTGGAGGAGTAGCTACCTTTGTCCGGAAGGAATTGAGGCATGACAGGTTTATGTTTGCTACAACAGACATGGAATATGTGGCAATCACAGCCTACTTGCCTACAGAGACATTGATTGTTAACATATACAAGCCTCCTGTTTATCCAATTAGATTTAAATTTTGCACCATTCTCGGACAACTTCTTGCAGAAATCAATGTCAAAATGCCACAGCTTCCCTGTGTTATACTTGGGGACTTCAATGACAATATTCTGAAAGAAAATTCTCAACTAGTCACTTTCATGAATCAGTATGATTTTACACAGATTCTGAATGATGTTACAACAGAGGCTGAAACATGCTAAGACTTGGTATTCATAAAAAAAAAACCTTCAGCACTAACCCATTAACCAGAGTACAGCTAATTTACTACAGTTTTCATGAACTTCTACAAAATTACATCCAGTAGTCAAATTTTTATCTTATCAAGCAAGTGTGAATAATTGAAAGTCATCAGAGCTTCAAAATTTGTGCATTTATATGACAATAAAATAGATGACATCTTTCTCATTGCATCTTACACAAGAAAGCATTCAGTCTATATATCAGCATGCCCTATATATGTTCTTGCTCAAAATTTGTCACAATGCAAAGTGTGCATTTAAACCTGTTGTCAGTGGCCGGTTTGGGAGACTTCATAATCGTTAGATTATAACCATATCTTGTTCTCTTTATTTCTATCACAGTTTATGTAAAAATACACCGACAATACATGACATGATCAAACTAATGAAAGGATATGACATTCCCAAATACAGGCTCTAACGTGGTTTCATTCTTCACTGCCAAGTAATACATTTTGTACACGTGCTTCAAGTGCATTAATGGCCAAAATTGGCAGTTGTAAACTGCAAATGGGGTATTGATACTTTATTGACAATTATCAATCAAAATTAAAGGTAAGCACTAAAACAGACTGCCGAGAATATCATATCAACTATAAAAATCAAAGCGCGAAAGTGCTGATATACGGTTTTGCCTTGAAACTTTATATTAGCTGTGATTCCAAGAATGGATAATTTCCAAATAATCAGACATTCCATATTAACATACATCACCAACTTCAATGCTGCAGAGAAGTGATAGTGTAGCTCTTTGTGCATCTCAGACATGCTTGGGATTTTTATTTTGCAGTGTTAAGTATATATGAGGAACATAACATGTCCGACATACTTCATGATGAATCATTTGACCAATAATTGGTAACCAGTCTGTGTATTCAGGGTGTCAACTTAACTATGTCAATGAGGTCAAGGTTATATGTTATATTATGACTGGCATGTACTATACTAAATCAACCATCATAGCAAATATCTCAAACTTCTCAATAAACGGTTCACTTAAATGTGGAATGGGTTAAGAGTCAGGTGACAGAGATCTTACTGACAAGATGAACCACTAAATGTCATTAACTTGGTATAAGCCATAACTCTGGTAAGTATAACATCACAGTATTTGACATCTTTTATTATGGCTATATCCAACATGTCCAAGTGCTTATGTGTTCACTATTGACCAATCAAATTAAAACTGCTCCTATATGTCACTGCATGCAGCTCCATTCTATTTTCTGTTTTTATTACCTTTTCTGACTTTATTATTTAATGCTTTCCAAATGAAGGTAGCTATAATTTAATTGGTCAATGTCATATGTGACTAGAACTTGAAAAGATGCTTTAATGTGTAATTGGTCTTCTTTTTTACAAGGAAACTTATGTCTTACTTTGACTCCTGATGTTGAAATGAAGCCCAATGCAATACTAGTACTGTGGCTATGCCACAAAAGAATACTTCTGTGGCCCAATTTGACAACATAATGCAGCAAAGTCTGATTATCCCTCCTTCATGCAATACCATAATTATGCACAGGTTGATTGGATTTACTTCCTTTGGTTAAAGTTTCATTGACATCTTACAAACCAGAGGAGTAGATTTTCTTACAATGTCATCTACATAGGTCAACATGAAAGTATCCTTAAGTCCAATTAGCTCCCCCTTGATTATGCAAGTCCGCAATTATTTTTCTTCATGCACATTTGCATATGGTGTACTAGCTTTGGTTAACTTGCAGGTTATGGGGGTCTTTTTTCGTTCAGAAATTTGTTTTTCGGACAAGACGAGGGTTAGAATATTATTTTTTTTGTCGCGCAAAGCGCAAACTTTTTTCCAGAATGTAACATTAGGTTATATGACAAAAACTCTGAATCAGATTATTTTTTTTCCTCCACCAAAATCAGAATATTTTTTTCAGCAACATTGGGAATCAGAATATTTTTTTATGAAAAAGCCATAACCCCTCTTCAAGTTAAATGGTCGTTCCCTAAGAGGTGATTTGCTTTTGAGGTCACCGACACAGAACAACAAAATAACATCAATAAGTCCAATTATCTCCCCTTAATTATGCTAGATCTTACTTATATTTCATCATGCACTTTTCATATGTTGTTCTACCTTTGATTAATGTTTGTCAACAAACCCACGCGAAAATAATAGATTAAATTACTACGCCAGTAACTGTTCGCATCTTTGTAAAGGCTTAAAGAGCGTCCTACGTCAATGCCACGTTTTTCATTATTTCTGTTATGCTGATTCTGTTCTCAAAATTAAACTAATTAGAACCGATTCCATAAATTTTCGCACGATCACTGTGAACTATTGCGTTTACTGTCGTACTTCGGTCGTATATGGCGGGAAATAATTAATGAGCTTATAAGGGGAATCACATTACAAGGAAACGACATAAATACTTTATTTACACAATAATTGATACTCAAAGCGCTACAAAAATCAAGCATTATTATACAATGTCAAAAAAAATGAAAACGGAACATACACAACTAGATTTATCGTAAAATTGAATGTAGGACAAGTCGTTAATTTACGTTACTTGTCGGAATATTTTTATGAATGAAAACTAGCGTAATAATACAAGCAAGAGAAACAATATAATTATCGGCATTTTAATCCTCCTGACAATTTGTCATAGTTAAACATTTACCATTTGAGACACGATAAGTTATCTTAAAATCTGCAAAAGTAGTAACATTCAAAGTGTAGTGTTATCTAACAAGCACCAGATCTATATTTTGATGAGCCATCTCTGTCTCGACAGGTGATAAGATCATGACGGTTGTCATGTAAACAAACAAAAATGGCCGAAAGGCCACAAGTAAATACGGTTTTGCAAAACCGTATAAAAACTAGGTCGGATCGACTGGCCGGATTATTGTAAATCCGGACTGTTTTAAGGTCGGATAATCTCGAAATCATGTCCTGTGTACTCCCTTATAAGTGCTCCTAATTTGGTCATGAGTCTGACCTTGTCAGTGATTAAGAGAGGAGTCTCGTATACTAGATGGTCGATCTATTTTTGATTGTTCAAAGGCAGTCAGCTTAATTTTAACTCCGGTGAATGCAGTAGCCATTTTTGTACAGTGCAAAATATTTAGTTTACTGTCTTGGCACCGGTGTTCGCGCATACGTATTGTACATGTAAAAATTGCAAAATCATTGGAAAAGTTAAGATGGACACTACTGGTGTATGAGGATTAATTCTAATTATATTAAAAGATATCCAATATTTTCAAATTTGAGCTTATTTTGAAGTAATAGGTATCAACTTCAATTTCGAAAACGTTCAAAATAAAAATCTTTCCTTTATTCATTTTAAGAACCATCCAAAGTATGCATGTGCGACATCACCGGACGTTGCAACATTTGTCAAAAATAGAGGGATGGTTTGTTTGGTTTAATTTAAACATATTTTATTGATGAATTACATATTACATTTTTTTCCACAATACAATATAACATAGGGTTGGTTTGTTTACACTTCGTCTTCACTGAAATGTTAAAAATTGTAGTGGAATCCGGATAAAGACCATAAAGATAATACTTCAATGTATTTGAGGATGATTTAAATTAATTCAATAAAATTTGGTGAGCTGTGAAATTAACCACTGAACCCTTAGGTGCGCGAACACACCGAACGGCTCTGTAAATATACGTTATCGCTGGTACTAAACAAAGACTGGTAAAGAGGGGTAAAGACTGGAGAAGAGATGTCTTTAAAAATCGATTTATATAAAGAAATAAAGATTGAAAATGATTAAATATGACTTATTATTGCTTTTTAGATGTAAAAAAATCATATTGTATCACAAAATATTAAATTCCGTCTCAAAATATAAAATTTCCTCGTTCCAGTAGGGACAGCGTCCCGTAGTAATGGCGTCCATTAAAGTCTGCTAGGTATTTAGCGTATTTATACAGTTCATAGTATTCAAATTACAAATGTTAACAAGTTAATTTCAACCATATTTTTATATTTATAATGTTTTTGGGGGTTACTT